>CM062828.1:14713180-15006163 GCA_031772345.1 Himalopsyche anomala | reverse complement strand
TTCTCACACATCCATCGAAGTTTGTCATAGGTAGGCGTATATAATATTTCTTTAATTTCTTCATAGAGTATTGTGGTATATTTTGGTACAATTATTTTTCTAAATAGCATTAATTTGTTTCACAAATCCAACACCTCAGATAAATGTCAATCAAGGCTCTATATTTACCAGTTTATTCAGCATGACTAGATCTCCTATATCAGGTTCCAAACAGTTCAGGAGATTATGGGCCAAATTAAGGTTTCGTAGCTCGATCAATTTATAAAATTCTTTCGGCAATTCCGAAAATTTGTTGCGGCTTAAATTGAGACATATCAACTTAACAATTTCTCCTATCTGGGGTGGAAGTGACTCCAGAGCATTGTCGTGTAACTGAAAAAGGCATGCATAAATAAATAATAAAAGAAAATAAATGAATTCATTGACAAAACACAATTTCAGCAGTATAAATGTAGCATAATTAAATATATTTTTTTATCAAATTTATTAACTCCAATAAAAATGAAGAGAGAGTAAGAAGAAGATTGATTTCAATGGTAAAAATTCGTCATCCTTTTTTGAGTTTCTCAGACATGCCTTAACCGGATGGCTGCCTTAAGTATGTTAACGCGCTCTATGATTCCGTTCCCAGTGTCAGCCATAGGAAATGAGCGTGTTTACGTGCTCGACTTAACAATCATTATACTGGGTCAGGATCAATGATTTGAAAAAAAATATATATTGTCACAGTGACAAATGATAAATATTACCAATATTGCGTTATATTGATTTCAAAAACAGCTTCGTAGGGCAACCAAAACTCATCACTTTTCAGGGTTGTGCAATGCATCACTACTTTATAGACTATAAAATGTTTTGGGATACGTTTGAATCCCCCCTTTAGTCAAATCATGATTTTTTAAAATATATTTGTGATTTTAAATAATTGTAAATAAAATTACAAACTTAATTATATAGACTATAATTAAGTTTGTAATTTTCTATTATCAGTTATGTGGCAACACCCATAGTAAGTGAAAAGTTTAGTTTTTTTTATATAAACAGCAGCACAAACGATACACTGTGCAGTAAAACCCCCATTTACACTAAAGTCGGGACAGTGTAATTCAAGGTAGTGTAATTGGGGTTGTGAATCTCATACAAATTTAGGGATTTGGTTTTTTCCGCAAAAAATACAAAACTAAGATTTCCCTTAGTTTTGCAAAAAAAATAATATTGACGAAATATTTAGTTACCAAGTGATAAAATGCAAAGCGCGCCAAAATCCCACACATAGACAATCGCTCGTTATATGTTTAGTATAGCCTGGCACGTGTTGAGTACACAGACGCTAGCCAACATTTGTCTGTTTGTGAGGCACAGACAATCGTCTCGTAGCAACGACAATGGAATGCGACCGTGCAATTGGGGGATTTGTGGCGAATATTTCAAGCCAGCGCGTAAAATTCGGGGTAGTGTAATTGGGGTTTCCACTGTATTAATTTGATACCTACGTCTTTTTTCTTAGCAGAAATTTGCACCCTACTTGGTCCTACCATGCTAATAACTCCCGGTATTTAAATGGTTAATTAAATGATACTCTGGGAAAAGAAGCATGTATAATGGGTGAATATGTCATTCAAACCTGTAATAGCTTTTCTTATTCAGATACAAGTTTAACGGCTTCAATATGGAAATAATATGATTACTGATGTATTTTATATAAAAGTTCAAAATTTATTTCATGAAACATTCACTAGTAATTAAACCAGGAATATATTGATGTTCCAATAAAATGCAATAAGAGACTGAGAATGATGAAGGAAAGTTCTCTGCATAACGGATAAAATGCTTTGCTGTTCCATGAGGTAAATATTGCAACAGGTGAGATAAACACTTCACGCGGTATGTGAACCATGCACATGAGGTAGTAGAAAATGTACCAGGCTTATTTCCACCATTTAATGCATATAATAATAATCTCCCTAATGTTTTGTAAATATTTTATCTGAATTTTAACTCTCAGTTTTAAAGATTAAAGTCAAATGTTTCCTAAAAAAAAAGTATTGTTTTTTGTTGATAACATTATTTTTCTTTCTCCGCTGGACGCTAGTCAAACAAAGTTATGTTTAATCTTTTCTAGTTTATTATTTTATCAGTAATGTTCAAAGTTAACTCCATCAAGTTGCACCTGTATAATATTTTTTTATGACCATCCCTAAAATAAATCAAGATAAATGTAAATTAAACAATTATAAAATATGAACATCAGGTTTTAAATAAAAATCTCCTTTGTTGAGTTATTAGAAAATAAAAATGAATCATGTTATAGTCAGAATACGCAATATGCATGTACAGTGGAACCCCGAATTACACGCTGGCTTGAAATATTCACCGCAAATCCCCCAATTGCACGGTCGCATTCCATTGTCGTTACTAAGAGACGGTAGTCTGTGCCGCGCATAGTCAAATGTTGGCTAGCGTCTGTGTATTCAACACATGCCAGGCTATACACGCATAGCTGGGAGTCTGTCTGTGTGCGGGATATTAATTACCACAAAAACTAAATATTTCGTCCATATTTTTTTTTTGCAAAATTAAGGGAAATCTTAGTTTTGCGTTTTCCACGGAAAAAAACCAAATCCCTAATTTTGTATGAGATTCACATCCCCAATTACACGGTCCCGACTATAGTGTAAATGGGGGTTTTACTGTATTATCTTTGTGGAACTGAAAAGTCAGTAATAGAAATTTGAAGAATGTATTTGTTCATTAAAAATGAAATTTGTTTGAAATAACTTTTATATTATTTAACATGTTATAATATGCTTCCATAAAAATAAATTAATAAACATATCGCGAGCCAAGTACTACAAGGTTCTATGTGGACAGCTGCATCAAAAAAGACATGGGCATTTGAAATTTTCAATGCTTGTATTTTGAAAATTGTAAATGTTTCCGAGTTTCTTTTTGATTGTATATATCAATGATAGTACTGCCATGATATAACTATTAATAAAATAGTGTTAAAAATAGTTCTTCATAGTTAATTAGAAATACCTAAACTTCTATTTGAATCTTGTCCATCTGAAATTCAAACAAACCGCCAGTGCTACAAGGTTCTAACTGAAATTTGTATGAAAGCACAGGTGATTCAAAAAACAGTCTTACGCTTTTAATATTAAAATAAAAAGAATTCTATGGAAGATATCTAATGTGATCATTATTATTGGAGAAAATATACAAAAAAATGGAGGATAAATAGGAAAAGGATTTTTTTTTTCATTCGTAATTTGTGATTAATAACATTAATTGTACTAAGTTAATAATGTAAAATGTAATAATACCACACTGCAAGAATACAAAACATCATAATGGTAAAAATAACACTATTGTCCTGAAGAATAAAAATAATTGATCAAAATCAGATAATTTAAAAAAAATACAGGAATAAAATTATCAAAATAAAAAAGATATTATTAAGCCTATGTACATTTACAAAAGTTTTGTCACTAACGACCCAGGTTTTGCCTTTCGGCATCTTCAGGCGATCAAGTTGAAACCACAGATATCTTGCGACGCGCACATAAAACTACGGCTTATTGGAAATTTAAGCAAAATTTAGACTTCATATTAATACAGCATGTAGATAATGCTACGTTTAAGACCACCTCATTTTTACTTTAATTTGGCCAAAAGTCGACACTTAGAACCTTGTAGTACTCAGCTCGCGATATGATAAAAATCTTACCTCAGAAAATATTAGTAAAGTTTATTCTCATATCCGAATCATAACCATTAATAATTTTACTGTTAAAGTTAAGTATCTAATTAAACTAAAGAATAATTTTGTAAGATGGATGATATCGATGTCATTTTTTATTGAAATTAAATTAGCTTTTGACATTCAACCAAACAAATTAAATTGTCATGTAAATATATGTTTCCGAAAGGAAAAAGAAAATGAATTAAATATTTCAAAATATCTACAATGCATAAATGTGCAAAGGACACAAGGGACAACTCAAATCAACACCGCTGAAAAGGTAAACATCACATAGTAATATCACACTTGTTTAAAATTTTAAAATTTAGTGATTTTAGACTTGATGCTCATTTTCTTGAAAACAGATATAAAAACAATTTTATGATTAAATGTTGCTTATTTCTTAATTAATTTAAGATACAAGTGTGGACCTGTTGGCTCAATGCAATATAACTATTGGTTTTCATGAAACAAATTGAGTTTGGTATGACTGCTTGAAAACAACAGGGGGACAATTTTTATTGTAATAAAAACTCTTTACTAGTTAGATGTAACTACAGTCGATTTAATTTATTCTGATTAATGATTCTCACTTGGATCTCTCATTGGATTGAGCAGATCATTGCAGTACCTACATATAACACAACTCTTTACATTTGACAGATTGATTTCATGTGTAAAAGAGTATTAATGTGGAAGATCTTATGATGGTTGAGGTTTATATGAAACAACATTCAAATGAAAGAACCAATATTATTCAAGTATTTTACTTCACTGAAAATAATAATCAGTCTCTTGGTAATTTAAAATTTGCATTTTTATTATGTTATTTAAATTGCACAAGTGAGCAAGTGCAAGTACAATGTGCAAACAAATGAAAAGTCATTGTTTTTTATGAGTTCGCTTGAGAGATGGTAAATTAGATTCACAACACCGCTGGAAAGCATGCATACGAATAGAGAGCACGCACACACACATAGACAACATAGACAGGGTATCTAGGTACTTACCAAGAGTGTTGTCAAATCTGGCAGATTGGCTAGTTCCGGAGACAATTCTGCTATAGCATTAGAGCTGATATCTAAATGAAACAAAGGCTCACTGTGCCACCAAGGTTTTTCACTAGCTGATCGATTGAAGTCGACATTTATATCTTTTTCCACTGTTAATTCATTGATTTTCCAAACTTGTTCGGGAACTTAAAACGTTAATTGAGGTTATAGAACAATTGCATATCCTAAATTCATTACACAATATAAAAAATATCACTTGTTACCTTTCCCCAAGCCTCTCCCTGATAAGTTTAATTGCCCTGTTCGCTTTGCTGACCTCAGCAATGAAGGAGTTATTATGCTTTCAATAGATTTTTCATCTTGCATTTGAAAAAGAGGAGACGATTTCTTGACTTTGCACCTGGTTTTACTCTTAATATTATTCATGATTGAAATGATATGTTAAAACAGTTATTATCAAAAAATATGTTGTTATTATTGATCAAAACAAGAATAAATGTCAAACGTAGCACTCCTCACGACATTTACGACAAAACTGACGTTCGTGACCTTGCGACTTCATTGTTACAACAGCAATCTGCTTTACCGATCATTCTATCCCAAAGGGAAAAAGTGGTGTACATATTAAAAAAAGTCATTCTTTATAACAAAATCAATAACAGGTCAAGAAATTTAAGTTTTAAGCAATACATTTTTCTGCTAAATATAGTACGAAACTAAAATGTACTTCAATGTACTATTAGATATTATATTCAATAACTTTAGTTGTAGCAATTAAATATACAGACGTGAAACTATTCCGAAAATCTTTGTTTTATAACTTGAAATAAAAAAAGATGGCCAAGTTTTTTATTTACATGAACTGAAGATTATTTATATTTAAATCGGATGTAGCTTTGTTAAAAAGAGCGTTGAAAACTACAATTTTCACATATAATATTATCAGAACATTAATACATTAAATTCGATAGTTTTCAAAATGAGCTATTTCCCGATTGAACAACATTTTTTAATTTTTATTCGTTCTAACGCTGACTATCTGTATGTGTAGTCAAAACGAATTATTTCCTTTAAGCTACAACTTCAGGAGTGCAGAATTTATTCCATAGTTCACTAATTTCATAAATATTGTTTATATTTGTTTTGAAAATGAATGTCCTTAATGAAATATTAAATCAATGGATTTGCTATGGCACCTAATTGAACTTTTTGGAACGTTGGGATAACAAAAAAAATGCCAGAACATGGACATGTTTTTTTAGCGACTGACAATAGCGTTATACTGTTAATAAATGTGATCGATATTTTTTTATAAATAGGAATGCTCCCTTCCATTGCTTCTCCCCTGTTCTACTAATGTGTGTTCTTAATGATATATTTTTCGTGCATGCGAGAATTTCGCTATCCAATTTGAAAATAATTAGCTGGTTTGACTTCCCACATATGGTACACTGGTAACTTCTATAGTAACACATAAATCAAAATGATTTCATACTGGGGTGGGGAACAAATAAAAATATGTTTAAAACCATGTTCAAACTTAGCGTGTCCTTGTTGACTAGAAAAACGTTGTAAATCGTCGTCAAGTTTTTAGAAACAGTTTTTTCGCTAAATATAACTTTCCTTTAAATAATTTATTTATTTGAAATCGTTACTTATATATGTTAAATCGCAATTTTAAGCACCTTTTCAATCTGGAAAGGAAAAGGGACGTAGCCCACAGTTTTTTCGATAATCAATATGTAACTTGATACACGTTCTATTAAAACAGTGTCTGCCAAACTTTTTTACTTCACGGCACACTGGTGAATAGGATTTTTTTCCGCGGCACACCAAATAAAAATGCATTAAAAGAGGAAATGTACCTTATTAATATGAATATAGAAATTTTTGGTATAAGTAATATTTTTAAAAATATTTTATCAACATATATGTCCACGGGTGGTAATAATTTTACTAATGAGAAGAAGGCAATTAATTATAGGAAGAATTTTGTCAAAATGTTGATCTAAATTAGGTAAACAAACACTCTTCATCTACCATCTGTAAACGCTCACGTTTATTTTTATATTTTATTTCCACGTGCGATGAAAAACCAAATTCGCAAAGATACGACGATCCAAACGTCAACAGAGATTTGATTGCTGCTATAGCCAATCGAAGATATTGACTCCATAGCGATATCCAAAATGCTGACAACTCTAGCTCAGAAAATGAGGCTTTGTACACAGGGCCGTTTTTTAGAATTATTAAAATTTCCTCTTCTGTTAGTGTCGGGTGTCTACTATCGAACCTTACGAATGGTTGATGACGCACTGGTACATTTGAAAATCAAGTGATGGAAAATAAGACTACACTGCGTATACACCATCGGCAATGTATTCTTGTGTAGCATCTACGACTATAGACAAACGTGACAAATCTTTATTTGAATATGTAGGTGTTGAATTGATTTAAAATAAAAAAAAAATAATGAAGAAGCTTTATTTAAAATGATTAATTTTGAGACTTCTTACGACACACAGTTTGGCAGACACTGTAATTAAATGGATTAAGCTGCAAATGCCAAATTAGTATCTAGATTTAGCTTATATTTAGTATCTAATTTTCCTCGTTTTCCATAATCGGTACATTTACGGTCCATATAACCACCACGAGGCACTTCCATTATTCTTCCTGATCAGTCAATTGCGTTTCTTACCACAGCGTACCAGTTTCTTTAGTTTCTTCGAATACAACTCTTGATAGAATCTCTAGGGACGTCACGGCGGCTTTTATGACGACTGTTACGAATGTTTCCGTGAATAATATTTTGGTGACAATGAATATAACTATTAATAATATTGTTAAATTGCTTACAGTTTATAGGCTTTTTTGTTGGTTAGCAATGTACTGATATAAAAAATAAATTATTCTATGTTAACTCTTTGTACGCCATCGTCTCACCCGTGAGTCGCATTCGTATTGAATACTTCGACGTTGGCGGCTAACTGTTAAAGATACTTTTATTGGTAGAGTCATCTAACGAAATCTGGACCTGTAATCAGTATCGACGCGAGTTATTTACTCACTGCCCTATTTCAAATACTCAGGAATATACGGAATTCCCAAAATGAAAAGACGTGAGACTTTTTTTTTAGCTCTTCCCAGAATTTTCAAATCAACAACTCAGGAATTTGCGGAATTTCCAAAATATAAAAAAAAGTGACTGCATGGATATTTGATATTAAAGTATAAAAAAATATTTTACTCCTCTATTTATGCTTCCTAGGCGGATGCCTATTTTGCCTTTATTGTAGCGCCGGCCCTGCCTGGTATACTATACCAAAGTGTCTTGAGCTTTTTTCATTTTTCAAAAGGAAAATAGTACAAATAAATTCAGCAACTCATTGTTTTATAATTCATTTATTTTGCATTACATAGCTAATTAATAAACATTTTGGAAGATATTACAAGTAAGTAGTTTTTAGGCAGTAAGTATTCACAAAAGCGTTCAATAAATAAGCATAGTATTTTAATCATAGTTTTATTTACAGTACTTATAAATAACAACTCTTGGCGAAGACTAACTTCGCTTAATATATTTTATAAATATTTCTGTTCAATAGTAGAAAATTATGTTACATAGTATTGAAGGATTCATTAAATGCAATTTACATAATATCGAATTATATCATTGTGAACGTAATGAACAAAAATATAATTATAAACGCATATCTCATTCATAATGAATAAATTCCAAAAACAAATGAAATAAGGCTTATATCTGATTAAGTTTAAGCCGTAAACCGTCTTGTCTTTTAATGGTAACCATTTTTAAGAATTCAACTATCAACTTAACTTGGAGATCTTTGGCATTGTCTGTAAACTTAATTTAAAATATCACTGTTTTAACAATGTCTAAATGGTTATCTTACACTGTTGCTTAAAATGAAGTAAAGTGTTGCACAAAATGAAGAAATCACAAGGGCGCGATCAGAATTAGCCGCAATATTGCTTCCAGCTGAAAGAAAAAAAATACCATTAGTAACTGTAATATAAGAATAAAAAATATTTGTTGATAATTATTTATTTGATAAGAGGGTATATATATCGACTGTGGAAAAGAAAAAAGACGTAGCCCATAGTTTTTTCAAAACAGCTTTTTTTTCGATGATCACAACTTGATACATGTTCTATCAAAAGGATGTAAGCTGTAAATTCCGAATTAGTATCTAAATTTAGGTTTAATATTTGAAAAAAAAAGCCCGTGGAACTTAATTTAAAGGTTATATTTATAAAACCTAACCTAACCTGACTAAGATATCAATGGACTATCGACGACCAAAAATATATTAATAAATTGCAGTGTGAACAGCGTTTTCTTAGGTAATATTTTTAAAAATAATTGAGAATCTGATTTAATTTCAGTTCAATCCGGCAAAAAAGAAAACAATGTAAAACACTACATACTCTCCAAAACGTTTGATAAACCTGTGATTCATATGGAATATAAATTTATCAACTTGACAGGAGATTTTGAATTTTAGATTGTTGATTCATAGAAAAAAGCAAAAAGTCATGATTTAAGGCTCAAGAATCGTTGAAAATCCTCTAACAAAATCCCAAAACCCAGCGGCATCAAACAAAAGAATATGGAAAATGAGAGGATGATTGCCAATATTTGGTTGCTGAATAAAAATAAACTGAACGGAAGCATGAAAGATAGTGTTTGTAAGTTTTATGTATGATATTGGCGAGATATTTATTTTATATTTTAGAAGAAGCATATCATATATTTGTTTATTTATTTTTGTTTCATTGTTATCTACGGAAAATCATTTTTTTTAATAATTCTTGTTTACTTCGGTTGTTGTGTAAATGAGACTCGGAATGTTTTGGTTGTTTAAAGAGATATATTAAGCTCATTATTAAGGCAAAACTACACACTAACTTAGTGCTTTTACTTTAAAATCCCTAGCTATTGTTTTGATTGAATTATTATAGTTTAATAATGTAAGCTTATCTGTAATTATAGACAACGTTTATTAACATACCTAATAATATTAAGTAGCTATAACGTTGCACTTTTGCAAATATAAAAGAGTTTGTAGTAAATTTAATACCATGTAAAAAGAGACATGTTTATTTATAAATAGAATACATATTCCTAAAAAAATCACAGTTTATTTTTTACTCGAAAATTCCAAAATGAAAGGAAGTTTTTATTTATTTGGTTCGATACAAGGTTAAAAGTGTAAAAAAAATCCGTGTTCAGCCGAAATTTTACAATATAAACAAAAAAGAGAACGGAAATTGTTTACCGATTAAATCGAGTGTGAGATGATAACTGTTTATTCTTGACAAGGTAAAAATATAATAAAGTATATAAGTTCTCCAAATAATAGTTCTGTTGAAGGCATAGGCTGAAATAGATTTCAACTTTCCTATTTTTTCTTATAATAACAATGAAGATTTACCAAGTAACAATTCAATTAATAACAGATTAATTCTTGATAAGAATTGCATTTAAAATTATAATGAATTAATCATGAAGTACATAGTGCATATTATAACATTCGCAGTGTATAGTGTCTACTGTCTATGTTTAATTATGCATATATCAGCTAATCGATTTCCGGTTAAATCATTTCGGAAAGAAATCGATTGGTTTCATTCTGCGTTTATTTTATGGAGCTACTATACAACTTCATTTAAGCTGTCATTAAAAATTAAGCTGTTCAAATCACAACTTAGTTATTAATGAAGTGTGTGACTAATGATACCCTTTATTATAAACGACATGTTTCTCTACGGAACATATTGATTTTCAAACACAATATCTTACTCAGATTATTGGTTTTCTGTGACCTTGTTCCCGTTGACCGTAAATTCGGACTGCCATAAATAATAAATGCTTTTCCGCGCGAAATGTTTCGTACTCGTAAGTATTGATATTTACGGCAAAGTAATAAACTGATAGAAGTAACTATACTCCTACGTTTTTATTCTGGAAAAATAACAACGAAATATATTTCCTGACGAACAACCGCAAATATTTTTAGGTTTATGTTTATGGTCATGGCTTTTAGATTAAACTGATTTATTCACTTTTTTATCATTAAATAACAGATACCTGGTGTTTTTATTAAATAAAAAAGATACTTATTCATTTTACGCGTAAAAATAAAGTCAGTATTTAACTGCTTCTTTTGGTAACTTAAGTTCGAATAAATTAGTTTAAGAAAAATAAGGATACCTTGAACTCTGTCAGCTCTGGAATCAGCGGCAGCTTGGACAGCACTATCTCGACTTTCTAGGGCTGGTGCTCTCTGAGGACGCTCTCCTTCCACACTTTCCTCATTACTTCGCCAGTAGATCGTGGCGATAGTTGACAAGCACTAATAAGTATATGTGTATTAGAATTAGATTATTGTATTTGAATTGTATACCATTTTTAATTATTATTCTATATCCGCTCCCTATACAGAGCATATGGTCAACACAAAGTTTCTCCAAGATTCTCTATCCCCAGCCAGTCTCTTTGCTTCCTCCCAGGTCATCCCAGCGTTCCGTAACTCCGCTGAGTACATCCTGTAGATGGTCATCAGTGGCTTTCCACGACGCCGGAATCCATCTGGTTGGAAGAAGAGACAGGCAGGGTTCAAGCTCTCTTGAGGCATCCTCAACACGTGTCCAAGCTAGGTTCATCGCCGCTTCTTTATTTTGGACGTAATAAGAGGCTGGTTAGTCCGCTCTCTAATCTCCGTGTTCCTATTTATACCATATGTCAACATATGTATACATAAAAGAGATTTTATTGAAATGTTTGTTTTATTTAATACTGCTAACGTCTGATATATGAAGAAATAACAATTCGATATTTATTAAAAACACATTTTATGAATCTATTTGACATTATAACACAAAATAATTTTGTTTTGCCGAGTGTTCAAATGTTTTCTATTGGCAATGAAAATATTATGGAGATGTTTCTTGATTCTTCAATTAATTAAACAAAATCAATTTCGATCATTTAAAGCGTATTTTAGAAATGTTTATAAAAAAAATCATAAGTAAAAAATATCGATTTTTCAGTAAAATAACTTTACTACGAGTGTGGTATTAGTTGCTTAAATGGAAAAAAATAATTTCATATTACATGTTAAGTTGGTGTCTAAAATAATTTTTGATGTAATTTTATAATGAACTTGAAAACAAAAATATTACTTATGATCCACGAAACAGTACTCTGTTAATTATATTTAGTTTCAGAACATTATATGTATTTAATATATTGTCTTTGTATCGTAAATGCGTTAAATAATGTTGTAATAGCAACCACAGAATGCTATTTTCATTTAAAACATTTTCGACGTATTACAGGACATAGTAATGTAGCTCACACACCTTTAATTTCATATCTCCGTTCATGAAATGCTTTGGATACACACGGAATTCCAGGCCCAACTTGGCAGTGAGAAGTCCAGTTGCCATATCTGTAATAACGACAGGACCCCGAAGAGCCGCATCTTCAGCAGGATCACCGTTCACGAACCAACTCAAAATTGGAACAGGCTTAGAAGGACCAGAAGTGCAGTTTAATCTTACTAGTTCGTTAATGTGATAGCGAGATTTGCTGCCATGTATTTTAGGACCTTCTTCTGGGAGTGCTGTTGAAAAAAAACAATTAATTATTAAAAAAGTAGTAAAATTAAATCAATAAAAATGTAATCAACTTTGAAAGCCATACATTTTTTAAAAATCTTCAAAAACAATGTTACGTTTATCGGTTTATCAGATAATTGGTGAGGTACGTAGTGAATGTGTACACATGAAGATTGTAATACCAGAATAATACATCAATACCGGTTTTTCATAATTTATGTAACATTCCATCATTAAAAAATATACACAATCATAATGTGATTTTGTGATTTTCATAAACAACTTACAGTTATTTAAAATAATAATAGATCATTAAATGTCACACTGTATTACCCGGGTCCAGCCCGAGCCTGAGTCTCGATCGTTCTTTCCAACCTGAGCCCGGCCACGGTTCGGGCCGGGTAAAGACCGGCGGGCCGATACCGGCCGTGCAGACCTCTTTTATATACATCCACAATACAGAATGTTTCCCTTACTTGGTAAAAAAAAATGGTTAGACTGAATTACGACTGCATTATAATTTTCTATTTTATCTTTCGTGGAACGCAAATTTACTTACAAGCATAATAGAAAATGACCATTTACTTAAACACGTCAACTAAATATAAATGATTTGCATGTTAAGAGACAGTAAAATACGCCTAACCTTTATTAAAGGCACACATTTCCGCACCAAATTAATGTTCAAATAAAGCCTTATTTTGTGCTAGTAGGGAATTGAATATGCAAGGAAAATGAAAAATAATTTGCAGCTGATAATTTCTCAAGTGAATGAGTTATAAATATATATATACAAACAATCTTATTTCATATAAGTTTATTGCAATTATTAACTGAAGGGAATGGATGATAAACATTAATACTTACGTTTTATAAAAAAATAATCATAAACTTACCTAAAAATAATACAAATTAAATAAGTTTAAAATACTTTTACATAAGATAAATATTTGCATAGAATAATTATCATCTATGGTTAAATAATATATATTAATATACACTGTGAGTTTTGATATAAACCTTTGATGCAATGGAATACGCAACTCAAGTGTAGACTTGATGAATACCATAAATGTTACTTGGGAAACAATGTCATTTTTACTTTTATTTCACAAAAAAACCACATCAAGAACTTAGCAGTTTTCGGGTAGGAAAATGTTAATTTGGTAGAAATTTACACTAGAAACTGGGTCTCATGAATGATTGATAAATTTATACATAAGGTGAAGATGATCAAAAGAGCTGTTTGTCAGCGAAGTTCCTACATTTTTAACCACAATAGCAGATTCCTCATCTACGTTCATTTAAGGTCAAAACTCTTTGGTTTTCGTAATATCAAGATTTCGGATCCCGAATCGGGATTTCATAAGTCAATTTTTTAATTCATTCACCGATAATTATACACATGATTTAATGCTCTCATTTCATTACACCCACCCTCCAACGGAACCCGGAGACATAGGTTGAGTGATTCACTAACAACCAGTTCACGTAACAAAATGCTACACACTAGAATAAGATATGAATAAAAAATATATTTCTGTACATTAATTTTGATGTTTTGAAATTTCTATAGCTTATTTTCTGCTTTTACTCTGATTTTTTTGTTGATTGATACTCATCCGCCTTTATCAACTTGTTTACTGTAGTTTTATACTAAGAATACAACGCTGTGTTGACAAGCTGTAGAGTGATTGTGTCATAAAGCTGCCACTTGTATGAACAGTGTTTCTCTTTATACTGCTACAAGTAAGCGATATAAAATAGTAAACTTCAGAGAAAATCGGTGTAAAGCGATCACCATCTTCTATCATAGTTTTCTTCGGATAGCGGGAATACAATGTTTTATATATACTGGCAGTGCTAAAAAAATTATATAAAAAGAGTCGATATGACAAAAGTTTAATAATAGATTAATATTGTCAGATATCTATTAAAATCAGGGTGGTCGCCGAAAAGGTTTACTAATTTATTTGGTCACCACTTTGGAAAACATGAATTTTGACAGTCTCGAAGTATTTTATATGTGGCAAATTTATTATGGAAAACTATTCGACAAACGTGTTTTAATTGTAAACATATTTTATCAAAGCCAATCGTTGATTATTTTGACGATTAGAAAATAATGTTAAATTTTGTATAGGAATAATGTGACATCAAAAAAAAACCAACAAGAAAAAATTTATACTATATTAGAAAACCCAAATCGTAAATAAAAAATATTGGGTACATAATTCAAATTCGAATCAAAGTTTTACGTTAAAATATTAATTAAAATGTAATGGCAATTAATTACTTATCGGAGGTTGTTTTAATATGTAAAATGCCGATTATATTGGCATATTACTAGCTATACTATACGGCTCTGCTCAGAATAAGATAAGTATCTTTACAAACTCGAAACTAAGGAATAAAGGACGAAGCAAATTAAAATAGTCAAATATGTCTGGGTAAATCAGTAATAATAAACTAAAACATTTTTTTTTTATACGACACGCAAACATACGCGTATAAGAAAATATGTTTTTTTGCCTATTTTTCAACTATGACCACTTCAAATGATCATAATTTTATGAAGCTACATATACATACTACTAATTGAGCACATAAACATCAGGACTTTTTACGAGAATTGCTGGTTATTCAGTTGAAACTTGATTTTTTTATTGGAGAGGATGGCGCTGCAAAAGTATTAAGATCTAACTCATCGCTCCATCTCGTATAAAAGACCGAATGGGTGATTGAGACATCACAGTCAGTGGCGTGGCGAGAAATTTGGGGTCCTCATTCAAATGTCACGCAAGCCCTCCCCCCCGCATTTTGTATATTGAGTATGTATTATATAAAGTTAGGCCTTCATACTTTGCGTGACTCTACTATGAGGTGGCTTCGCCGCTGATCACAGTCATCCATGCGTGTGGAAACAAATGCATACATTGATTGGAAAATTAATCATAGATTTGAACCTATGTACATCACATGCGAAGAGGAAGAACACTCATCGTTGAACACTTGTCTACAATGCCATTTTTTGTAACACAGAATATTAAAGATGTGGTTAATTGAACAAACATTTTATAGACTCGTACAGTGGATGCGTGTCGTCGTTTTAGGGAAACATGAGAAATCGTCAAATTCTCATTAAATCCATCAAAAAAGAAAAATATTCATTCTAAAAACATACGAATTCATAAAGAACGCCAAAGTTCCATCTGAATGCATAATTTTAAAAAATATCGTGTAGAAAATCACAGTCTTATAAACGGTTTACTCTTTCATTCGCGTACGTAGATGCATACGTGTGTTTCCTACAGGTATCCTAGATGCATGAAACAAATGTCATAACATAAGTAATAGAGAGGGATACATAATATCGTTGACTGTTGAGTTAGCTATATCCAGGGCCGGCGCTACCATACAGGCGAAATAGGCAATCGCCTAGGGCGTAAATCATCAAGGGGCGCATATATTGAGTAATCGAATTATTTTTTATATTCTAAAAACAAATAATAGTTTATACTTGTATCTGTTCGCTATAATTATGTATCGTATTCTAACTACTTCGAAAAAGGTAAGTTGAGCGACTGACTAACAAACAGTTCTCGTAAAAAAACTTATTTTGAGATAACCTCATTAGGAGGCCATATGATGCACATTGAGAGCGGACATGTATGTAAAAAAATATTTCACAGTTTTTTAAAAAAGGGGCGCGCCAATAACCGTTGCCTAGAGCGCCAAATAACCTCGCGCCGGTACTGGTTATATCCTCATGATTGTTTATAAAAATTAGAAAATGGCCGATGCCAACACGAATTCTATCTGCAAAGGTTCTATCTGCAAATTTCTTTCAGCCATTTCAAAACATTTGAGAGCACCGAAGTTCTATCTGCAGTTTCTTCTATTCTAAATATGCTGATGTAATTACGACATTGAAATAAATATAATACATAAAATATACATTTAGATATAAATAATTCTCGTTTAATCTAAAATATCGTATCTACAAAGAGTTACATTTTCTGAAATCTTAAATTGCTTCTTTTGCACTAGTTTTTTCAGATGGAACCTTGTTTACCCGAGGCGAAGGTGTGTCAATTTTATACCTACCATTAATTCAATAGTCAACGCTCTGTTGCTGAAAATCACAGCGATTTAAATTGAAATTCAAAATACGTTAACGTATCAACTTGTTCGGCACCTGAGATATCCAATCTAAGATATCGTCTGCTAGGACGTAATTTATCCGCAATATAATCGGGACAGGAGTACCGTGCGTGCGCCGTTGTTTGAACGGGTTGACTCACGCGTGGCGTGTGTGAACTAATTTTAATGGTTACGATCTCGAATAGTTTCAGCTTTTACATTGTTTGTTTTATCACCCACATTTAGTTAATCAGCACGGATAATGCGCTTACATTCTGCTCGACTGTAATTCTTCTTGGCAAGCACCGCGCCGGTCTATGCTAATGAGTTTGAGAATCGGAATTCTTTGACCAGCGTTCTTTTTTACTATGACCATGTTTCAAACCAGTTTAATCCTGGAAAACGTTACGCTTAAGTTCAATTCCTTTGGAATTTTTCCTAGTAAAATAACTCAAAATGGTATTAAATTAGAATCGTTCAAATTGTGTACATTTCCATACGTCTTTTCACCAACAACCCGGGATTTCCCTTCAGCATCTACAATCCCTTAAGCAATAGGGCATATCAACCCATAATCGGCAAAATAACTTAAGCGACACAATTCGGTAAACTGCGTTCTAAGCCAATAATTGTTCAATATTTAGAGCGTTATCTCATTTGCCTGATCTTTTTTAGGACCTATTTATTTTAGCGTTTTGACTTGTTATCGTTTGTTCCACGTGGACTCCGTTTGAAAAACCCTGATTTAAAGAACTGGAAGTAGTCAGACAATTTTATTATAATATCAGGATAGTCATTGATCATATATATCTTTTTTTATTATTTTTTTATTCGATAGACTTGTTATTCCTTTCTGCATCACACCGAAGATGATATCTCCTTAATGATACAGTTAAGATACAATTTGATAGGCAACAATAAATAATAATTAAAAATATACAAATATTAATAAAGGTTAATTAAATACATGGAATTGGTATAACTACAAGTAAAAAAATAATTAAATAATAATAAGCAAGAATGATAGTGTTAATGGCACTAATAAAATAACTTTTAATTTTGAAACAGATGTAATAAGGATTGAATGGTGAGGGGCAGGGAAGGTAAACTTTTTCTCCAAAAGAAGTAGCAATTTTTTTGAAGTGACAGAAATTTTCTGGAGACGAAGCTAGATCTGGGTGCCCGATAGGACCATCATAGTTATTTCTACATAATGAAAACAATATACCTCTTTCTACGGACATAATCGGACAATTTCAGAGAATATTCTCTGAATCTTGATTACTGTCACCACAAGGGCAGTGTGGGTTAAGTTTGATTTTAAATTTATGTAACTTGGCATTAAGCGCACCGAAAAACAATAGCTGGGAAAAATAAATAGGTAATTCTACCACAAAGGGACTTTGACTATCGACTTTGCCAAGTAGTTAAAACGGTTAGTGAGCAGATTTTATTAAGCATTACTTTTTACTAACCGCACTTAAAGAAATCCTTTTTCGAATCTAATTAAAAAAAAATCTTCTGTAAAATTTATAAATTGTCGGTAACTATTGTCTGCCTATTACGAGTTGATAAATCAAAAACGGTTTCTAAGAAGGATACAGGATTTAGTGTTTCCTTTTCTTGTGTATCGAATTTTACCGTCGTCGTGATGTCCCTGTTACAGTGCTTCTCAAGAATGGTGCAGCATGCGATGCGATGGTAAAAATGAAACAATACTATTTTATTTACAGCTTTAAATTTCTACAAAAATGTATACTAGTAAAAAAGGTAATATTTTATGTAACGAAGACGTATACTATTCTCTTAATTACTTAAATGGCGTAAGAGATATTTTACTTTATTTAAGGATGCCGGACTTTTAAAAAGTGTTCACTGTGAAAAATGAAAGTGACCTTACACAAATTGAACTCTTTAACTCATAATTATTAAGGGGACACTTGATCGCTTATATAGAGTGCCATATTAAGTTACAATTACCAGTTAAAATTCAATAAACTATGAAAATAACAGGGCTGTGGAGTCGGAGTTGGGAGTCATTGAGTTGGATGTTTTACTGGAGGCGAAGTTGGAGTCAGAAAAACCGGAGAAAAATAATTTAAAGATATTAAAAAAATATTAGTTTATTTATCTTATTGATTGGTGAAATATACTCGAGTTATTCTAGACTGATCTGATGGTATACAGATTTGTTAATTGAACGGAAATTGTCTATTCTGTTTTAAATTTTAATACAAGAGTTGATGAATGTTAAAAAATATTATTAAAAAGTACATTATCGATATTTAAATACATGATTTGGTAAGCATCAACTTAATTAAACTAATCTGATTAACTTATGTTAAAAAATGCACGCACATGTACATCTTTATGTTGATACTGGTTCTGATACTATGATAATCGGCAGATTTGATAAACAGGAAATGTTCAAAGATTTTTTCAACTTAAAATGACACTTTCGTCGTATATTTTCTTCATTGACTTGGGATATGAAGAATGATGGAGCATCGCTGGGCTATAGAAATCACTTCTACTTAGACTGTCTCTTATAAACGAATGTATTTTCTGAGAGTTGAGACGGATCTTGGTGCAATAAAATTCCATGAAAGCGGTCACCAAAATAAGCATCACTAGAAAAAGCACTCAGCTTACTCAGGAACTGGCAACTGATAGAATAATATCACCGAACCAACTTGGGAAATTTGTGCAGAGATGGCATTGTGCTAAAAAAATGAATAATGAAAACCGATACTGATTTATTATTGCGTCATTAAATTATGTACTATCATTGTCATTTATTGGAAAAATATTATTCTTTTGCAAGGTGCATTATGAAAAAGTTAATCTTATTGTCTACGAGTTGGCGTATTAGGAGTTATTAATAGTACACCACCGCTTTTTTGTAGCAGACTTGCGAGTCAGTAAAGCAATATTCTTATATTTACTACTTGTTATTAATCGATCTTATAATTATTATATCAATTTTATAGAATATAGTAGACTTTTTATGCACCTTAAATATAGTATAAAGATAGATAATAATACTTTGTCACTTTCACTGTAGTTTAACATTATAAATATAGTATAATGGTCGATGTGACGAATGATATAAAAATACACATTTAAATTTAGTTTATAATAATTTTCCATGACAATTTTTGATTCTCAAAATTAAATTTTAAAACTTCATTGCTATATAAGCAACAGATAGAGTATTATTTAAAACTATGGAATTGAAAAAGTCAAAAACTGACAAGAGAAGATACAGCAAAATTGTGTTGTTGTAAAGAACAATATTTCCAAAAATTGAATAAAATAAATATTATAAAAAAAATAATTTTGTAAAATCTATGATATTTTATGTTTTTTTGAATTGACACATATTTACACTTCAAGATATTGTAAACAATCAGTAACGGAGTTATCTAGAAAATTCTTTATGAGCTGATTAATACTGTTCGTGACCCGATAAATACAAAGTTCTAAGAGAAGATTTTTTGGCGAAACAAATCACAATGAATACAATTGATGATCCTTGGAAGACTTCTTCATTGCTACTTTTGTTTTTTTTAAAAACTACACTTAGAACCGTGTAGATCTTGGGCCGCAAATATGTATGAAAACAGAATCAGTGTGTTTAATTTGAATTAAATATTCTGTTTTTCTTTACGAAAAAACAAATAGTAATGATACAGTTCTTAATGCGTTTTTTTGCAATCTCATATCGAATTAATCGCGGTCATCTACCTATAACAAAATAAAAGTGATATACAATTTGCTGAGAGAATGTATACTGTTACAAAAAAAACATTGCAACTGAAAACTTTAATTAAAATAATATAATAACACAACACACTACAATAAATGGTTTTTATGCATTCATGAAGGAAGCCCATGGCGGTAAAATTTCCACAGGTTATTAAATTTCAATGAGAGAACCAATTATTGCACGTTACAAGTCGCAACTTTCTTATGCGAGACCTTTCAAGAAACCTTTCACGCAGACTAAGTTTTCAAAGAATTATTCGCTATTCTAGCGTCTGAGAAAACTATGGATACGTAAAATGTTATTGTTTTGTTTATACAACGAGTTGCAAATGTGAATTAAAATACTGTTGTTTGTTATGTTATTATGGAAATTGAAAGCTTAGGAGTCACTAATTTTAGCACAGATTTACAGATAATTTTCTTCTCTTGGTGCTATCTCTTAAGAAAGGCTGGTGACAAAATTGCATAATATATCACATATTTATAAATATAATATTTAAATATGTATGCTTTTGATTGCTTTTTAATTGTATTCTTTATGAAAATTGATGTTGTCATACTATCATAAAACATGCCCTTGTAATAATGTATTACTAGACCTATTTAAATTATAACATGCACAGAATGATCAATCAATTAAAAACAAAAATAGCATTTAATATTTTTTTACGAAAATTATTTTCAAATTCGTTGAAGAAAAGCAAATTTTTGCGTATAATAATTATATTTAAAATGTGTCATATTATATCATAAAACATCTCAATTTTAAAAGTCTTCAACTGCTGAAGATAGATGGGGTGTGCTAAGAAGAAAATAATAGATTTTGTTAAAATACTTTGAATAAATGTAATTTAATATTTTGTATGTAAAAAATACCTACGTTTGATTCTAGTTAAAATTAATTATCAAAATAGCTACATCAATTTTCTTAGGTTGCTTTTCGCATTTATTTGTAGATAGTTCTTATTCTGATATTTATTTGATTTATCTATATGAGTTTTTGATAAATGCTTAAAACGTATTTTTCTTATGCGTAAAAAAGCCTAAAATGAAGTTATCAAACAAGTTTTTTTAGGTTAACAAAAACAAGTTGTACAACGTTCGAAAGCTCTGTATATCTTGTTCGTAAATCTGTCACGTGTGCTGAAACAAATCTCATATAGGGTTAAAAAGGAGGTACTATAGCAGGCTGCGTTAGCTGGCAGTACTTATTACATAGAAAGTTTTACTAGCAAATTCGTAGTTAGCTTATAGAACACATAAGACAACTCTCGTTTTAGAGTGTGTTTTTTTAATTTTATCAAACGATTTATATTTCTCAAAAAATGTTCAGTGTCAGCAATTTCAGTTTTAAATAAAAATAGCAACATTTTTTGTGGTTAATTCGTTATCTTATTAATATTAGATTGAATATTAAGATTTTCAAAAATTTTGAATTTTACATTGCATCGGGGTTGCTTTGATGTAAATAAAGGCATAGGCTCTGCCTTTAATTAGTTGGTTTCTTGAAGATTTTAAACAGTTGTTTTGTAACACACGTTAGTTAAAATTATTATATGGTTGGAAAGCATAAAAACATAATCTATATCAGTGGTAGGCAACCCAAATGCTTCGACTCTCCAAGCAAATTCAATAAACGCTGCGAACATTTATATAAACATTGTATGGAAGTTGGAAGGTACTTAAGAGTTTGCTTAGAGCCGTCCTAGCCAACTGCGGCCGCCGACGCACATATGTGCGGCCTTCTGTCATATATGACGAATATTTTTTTAAGTATCGGGTACTTCAGAATGTATTTAAAATCACAGTTAACTTATTTAAACCAATAACGTTTTTAAAATTATGTGAAAAACACGAATCTCATGGATTCTGTCGATGTGTCAGATTTTTTTGTTGGCTTAATGCGTGTTTTCTTTTCACATCTGGTTTTAGTATTGTTTTTTTTTCACAATTATCCTAACTGAATGTTTTCAGATTACTTCTGCATTCAAATAATTTATTGTTCTTACAAAAATATCATAAGTATGAAGTTAGTTTTAATAAAAATATTTTGGGAATATTGTAGGTTTTCAATGCGGCCCGTAGTGCAATGTGGGTTGGCCAGGCCTGGCTTAGAGTGTGACGTTTCGTGGATCTCGGGTAAAAGTAATGAAATGTATGCATCTTATTCCAAGCCGAAGAAAATTAAATCGACACCTAAATTCTAAATGCTAACCACTCAATAAAAATGAGTTTTTAATTGACGTAAATTGTATGTAAAATTTAATTTTACATGTAAAATAAACGTTTACAAAATTGCAGCAAAATCGATTTTATTTTTCAGTTTTAGTTTGACAAAGTTTTACTCTATTTGGAAATTTGTCAAACTATTAAATTTGGCTATTTTGGCCTTCTGCTGTGAATGTCTTCCCTCATAACCGCGAGAAGAACTAATACTCAAGCCGGTCCAAGCAGCAACGTGTTGTTTTTGTAAAATGTCAACAACAAAAGCATTTTACAAAATCCTCCCCAATCCTTTTCCCACCTTCAGCAGTTTCTATAAGGGATGACGCATTGCAGATTTCGCAACCGATATCCTTGGAGAAAGAAACTTCGGCAGATTATTAAGACAGAGTATCCAATTACCCAAGGGTATAGAGTGAAGGAAAAACTCGTATGATAATGTCAGGTACGAAAAATTTACCATCATTGTAAAATTCAGGATAACGTGTCAATTTTGACGCCTCGCTGTGGTGATGGATTACTGTTTTTCACTACTGTATCGCTGTTGAAGTGAAAAAACCCTGTCGATATGACGTCTACGTCGGGATTTTTGGTAAAAAAAATATTGGAAAATATTATATTCTTACATACAGTTTCATCACTTATATGAAGTATTTTAAACGTACACATTTTCCCTTGGAAATAAATTACTGCTAAAGGAAAACTCCAACTTTAAGAAGAGTTGTCGACAAACTTTAACAATATATCTGAGTGAAATATGTAAGTAACCGGTACCATGATTGATAAAAAAATGTAATATACGTACATAAATATATTTTTTATAGAGAAATGATAGGCGCAGCAAAATATTATGAGCTTATATAATACTTATATATATAACATCTTTTTTTGTGTGCTTTTGACTAAAAGTGCTTGATATAATATCAATATATTTTTTTTCAAATTTTTACATTTCCACGCGAATTTGTCAGTAACGTCTCGAGTTTCGCCTTTTGGCAACTTCAGGTATTTATGTGCACGGATTAACTAAATACTCACCGTTTTAAAGCTGGAGGTATTTCCATGTTATGACATTTCAAATTAGTTTTAAGCAATAATCAGATGTCATTTCAAAGACCTATGTTTATGTGGTTACTAACTCAATTGATTGAACGACATTAATTCACTAGATAATCAATACTAAAAAGCAAATAATCATTTTGCATTAACGTGTTAACTGCCGCTTGGTGTAAGTTTGGCTGTACGTAGCACGCTGCGAATCTTATTGAAAAAATAAAACCTTCTAAATATATCGTTATTGAAAATGTATCAAAGTTTATTGATAACAGCTTACCAATCAAATGAAGAGTGCGCCAATGTTGTCGTGTGTTCAACATATTTTTATGTTTAAAATAATTGATTTCAGTTAGTAAAAGCCCCTTTAAAGTGGAGCGTCTAAAGACGCATAATTTTAAGACCGGCGTCCCCGTCCACGGAAAATTGTGTGCTTTAAGACGCTTGTAGCAGTTAAAAGGTTACACTTACTTGGCGATCAATGTGTTAACACATTTATGGTGCATTTCTACTAGATAAATTTTATTTTTTCGGTCACCTCATATAAAAAAATCACAGTAGGCGTTCTCGCTTGCGCTGCATGACGAATAACAACTCAAAGATAGGTATTTATTTCCAATCACCGGTGCCCCCATGGCGATCGTTGAAACTTAAAACCAAACCATTAGTAAGATTAATCCAGATATTCAATAATAGTTTTTGACTTAGTGAGAACACATTTTATTTTTAAATACACACGATACAACTATTTACCAAGCGT
Organism: Himalopsyche anomala; assembly: GCA_031772345.1. NCBI lineage: Eukaryota > Metazoa > Arthropoda > Insecta > Trichoptera > Rhyacophilidae > Himalopsyche > Himalopsyche anomala. The sequence continues at coordinate 14,981,811 of CM062828.1, read as the reverse complement.
CAGTTCAAGCTCATCAGTGTACTTAAATGCCCGAGGATGCCGAAAGGTCATTAATGACATAACGTAATGAAACGTACATCGAGCGGATTTTGAACGATTCAAATTTAATTGCATTTCGATTCCAATAGAATAAAGAATTTATTACAAATTAGTGTTAGATGAAGTTGGAGATATTATTGGCGAAGAATAAATTGTCAAAAAATTACCGTCTCCGAATCATTTTTTTCTCGGTCGTAAATCGTAATGATTCGATAGCATGTTTAGCACTTCTCAAACTTTTGGAAATAATTAAGCATACAAACATGTAGCAAATAAAAACATTCAATTATTCACAGCTTTGGTAATCACTTATTACATATTCACCTTTTCGCTAGACACAGCAACACAATCAGATACGTAATTGTTCAACGGAATCTATCGATTATCGTTAAAACTAGAGATTAACTAATACCTTTCAATATTTAAGCTTTTATCGTAAATTAGTATACTTATGGTTGCCTATAGAAGTAAAATGGTATAAAATATCGTTTTAGCTGTAATAGAATGACGTAGTAAATAAATATGAATTACTTAATTGTGTTAACTTTTTAAGCATAAAAAAAAAATGATTTGACAGAATACAAAATTTTTGTTTAACTGCCGCAGCTGCATTTTATTAAAAAATAAATAAATCATGTTATTGTGACTGATAAATATTAATTTATAAAATAATAAAATATTATTTTTATACAAAGCCGAAACGTATTTATAATGTTTGTATAAAAGGTAGTATTTGAAAACTTTATGATCATCCATTCAGTTGGAATTACCTTTGAATAAATTTAAAAGCTTTTAAATGGCAAAAATAGCCACGGTCAAAGCTCATTTTATACCCTCAAATGAATGATTCAAACGCAAATTAAATGATTGCTGAGCAGAATAAAACAATGAAAGGTGTACGTAGCAAATCACTTGTAGAGTATGCCTGTTTATTATGATTTGTTGTTTTACAAAATGTAAAATAACTTCAATTAAATTGACTTTTCCATCGAGTAAGACCGGCATCATTAATATATATATTATTTCATTTTATTTCGATTAAAACTTTTAGTACATACAACAGATAAATAGTATATTTGATTACCGAAGACAACGTCTAGTTTGACTTTAATCCTTTATTATCTAACTCTTAAGAATATTAGAACAAATCTTTCAGTTGTGGTTCAACGCATTATCTCCGTTTTTTAGGTACATTATCATCAAGAACCAGAAATCCTTATAACACTGTTGGCAGTGTGCCACCAAGGCTGAAGCAACCAAGTAACGGAACTTACTGGAAAGCGGCATATATCCGCCCCAAGTCTTGTGGATGACGAACGGAAATGGAGACTGCTAATCTAGTAAACGAGTAGTCACAGATAAGGAAAGACAAAATACGAAAAAAAGTGATTTAGTATCGTAAGCTGAATTATTTGTTTTAAAATTTATCACAGTTGTTATTTTTTTACATTAATAACATAATGTATACCTATTAATGAATTTATATTTAATAAAAAAACACCAAAGTTGCATTGTAAAAAAAAAAACTTTATTTTGTTTATTGTATTGGTATTAATGTTGTAGAATTAATCAAATAAAATGAAGTACAAAAAACCTAATATATTTGTAATGGTTTTGCTAGATTGGTCAAATTATTATAATTGTACTTTTATAAATCCATAAATATTTTAACCAAAACATTTTGTTGTAGGTATACTTAATTGATAATTTGTGTCGGTAGTCAAATAATTATTTTTAGAAAACAGTTGTTATAGAAGAAATATAATCGATCCATTTTACACCTCGCATTTAATATTTAAATGTTTTATGATACACTGACTGTTGGAATGTGACATTTTATTGAGAAAAATATAATTTCCAAAAGGATATATATTTCACAATTGTTTACTATGCCAGACCGTATTTAATTCAATAGTATTTTTATTTATTACGTTGTGGAAAACGTTATACATTTTATCTTTTATTTTTTTTAGTTAAATGTTTACCTTCAACAATTTTCAGTAAAAACCATTTAGGAATATGTAAAAGCATTTCTCTGCAAAATTCAAGTCATTAAATTAAAAGTTATTATCAGATGGATTGTGAGGAGCTCTTGAAATCATGCTAAATTGGTTCAAATCCAAATTCTGTTGTGTTACTACGTGCAATTTTAGTTAGTGTAGGAACTTTTATTAAATTTACATGAAGCACCCTCAGTTGATATCGTTGTTATAGAAAAACATTAGTTTATACAAAGTCGTCAGTTGATTTTAACAAGTACTCGGGTTTCATTGATACATCACCACTAGGGATTCTGAAGTCTCGGGTTTTCCAAAGTCCCGGGGCTCGAGGCGTGATAAAGTTAAAGTCCCGGGACATCCCGGGACTCGAGGCTTTTATTTCCCCTTCAATTAAATTAAAATTTTATTCAAATTAAATATTTACATGTATGTATGTATTACATACACTCGGCGCCTTTTGAAAGTACGCACTAGTAAAAATCTCGTTTTTTTAATAATTATTATTTTTCTTATGTAATGGATGTGTGCAATGCTTACAGCTATTTTTTTACTAAGAAGGGATGATAACGGTACATGTAATGAAAAAATATCAATGAAGCCGCCGTCAGGAGTAAATTTATGACCGTAACTTCACAATACAGCTTTTAGACCTTTTTTGTCCTATTGAGACATTGGTACTTTTGTGAAATAGTGAAAAAACATTTGTACATAAAACAACATCAGGTATGAACATTTAATTTTAATATTTTGTAATTTGCTTTTGCTACAGTTATATTACAATATATAAACACATGGTATTTGAAACTTCTACGAAATTATAAATTCCAAACATATGTTTTTCTATCAGATCCCTTTTATATATGCATACTTAATTTTGTTAAAACCCCGGATAAGTGTCACGTCCCGACCATGTCGTGTCCGTTTTTCTTGAGGCTCCTCTCTTATATCTGCTTTCATTCAATACACATCAGTCCTTTTGAGGGTTTTTTAGCCATAAGAATTGTTTTTTTCAAAATTAAAATGTACATGTTATGAGCACGTTATAAATCACAGAAACAATTCCCGGGACATTTTCCAAAAAAGTCCCGGAACTTAAGAAAGCAAAAAACTGGACAAGTCCCAGAATGTTTCGATACAGAATCTCTAATCACCACTGATTTGCAAGTAATCTTTTGACTGTAACCTAATTTCTTTTCAAAAAATATTTTCAAAATCTCATTGTATTTTTGTTCACTGAAGGTAATTTTTCACACCTACATATATTTTCATACTGTGGCGTCCTAGTGTAACTTCAAATGGCAAATTTACAGATTTAAAGCAATTAATGACTTTCGGTTTTTTTTAATCCATGTCCGCTCCCATTGGGCTCTTAATAGAGGCATCTCAACAAAACTTTTTTCTACGAGAACTGTCTGTTACTCAATCCCTCAACCTCTTCTTTCGAAATAGAGTATAAAGGATAGAAGATAATACTAGGACAGGACAAATGGTCAACTAATCGCTCTCGCTACGCCCAGTTATTGAAAGATCGGATGTGTTGGAGGGAATTTTTAGACATCACAAACACCCATGTCTTCGAACAAAAATCGATAAATCGATTGAAAAAATGCTGTTCGTACTAGAACTCAAGCCGTGAGACTCGGCACGGAAGCCAACAACGCTGACCGCTGCATCATACAACCCGACTTTTGGTTACTTGTGAATAATGGCAAAACGTATGTGTAACTCATTTCATTCTTGTCACATATTCACATGTGGCCGAAAAATCTCGTAGAAAAATTGCATTCACCTCTCTAAACCCTTGCATAAACAGGGAGAGGCGGTATCACAATAAATTTTTCGCTAGATTTTCCACCAGCACTAAAATGTTTGCTCCCTTTAATCCCCAGCCTTATGCCGGATTGCACGCCCAGAACATCTGCTCGCTTTCCCACACTTTGCTATCGGCCCGGTCACCATTTCCACGGAGAGCTTTTTAAAAAAACTCTCAAACTTTTTAATACCGACAAATATACCAGAGCTTTATTAGAGACACATTTTAAGCTTCGACAATGTGTTTTATTAGTAACTAAATAACGTCAAACAATCTATTGTTTGCCTGAAGAATACTCGTTATTTTTCGACATCGATCGCTATTTTTTTTTTAAAATTTATATGTATAAATAATAGATTTTAAAGTCATTGACATAATTTAGGAAAGTTTGCCAAATAACAACAAAATAAATTTAATAATAAAGGGATCGTGAATTTATGTGGTCTAGTGAAAAGGAGCTTTGTGATCATATTGACCTGGTTTCAAGTCCCAGTAAACTCAATATCAAATACAACCATCTTATAAAAAATTTGGACACGTGCACTTGTAATATTTTTTCTTTTCACGGCAACCTCGTATGATAGAAAAATTTATAATATTTGATGAATTTACTGTAAAAAGTGTAAATACCATTTTTTTAAATAAAAAAAATCAGTAAAAAATGCTTAAACTATTACTATAATCGTGTGATTACAGTTAACAAAATATTGAAATTACAGTAGTATTTCCAAAATTTATCACATCATTATTTAACTATAAGAATTTGTTATTAATTTGTTATTAACAAAATAAATGTTGTCAAACAATCTGTAACAAATTGATGAGAATATACATTTGATATTTTTATAAATAAAAAATAGAACGCGGCACGCTTTCGTCGCTTCCGACACCTATCCGATCCTGAAAGCTTGAAGGAGTGGAGAAAGTGATTATCTAATTGCAAGTTATTTACAGACCCCGTCATTGTTTCCTTACCCACGCTAAAGGGGTCAAGCGTCTGATGTTCAACCAGATCTATTTTAGGCAACTTCTGAAATGTTTTATTACAAGAATATTATGCTTTACATTGAAAGCAAAAACAATTTTAAAGTTTTTTCGAACATTTAACTAAAAAAAGAGATATTTGTACAAAAATTCAATTTATATACTAATTTTCCCTCGCTCTTAAATAAAATAAATGAAATAATTTTCTTGTTGTATTATAAAATTAACTCCAGTTTGGTTTTAATTATTGATGGAAAGGCATTACAATAAAAATAAAAATATCAACGTATAAATATATAATACATATATGTGTATAGTTTAGGTTTATAGGTTTAACGCCCTTGTCAAACAAAGTTACGAAGGCGAAAAGTCGAAGTATTCATCAATTGATAGGTACATTAAAAAAATGTTGAACTAAGGTTTAATTTTTTTTTACCTAATTATAATTGAGTTCTACCAAGTAAATGGTAATTCAATAATCAATATAAAGCATTATAATTTTTTGTCGCTTGCTGTGGTCCAGTTGGTTAGAGCTTGCTCTATCGGTCATGCAGGTCTGGGTTCGATTCCCGGTCAGATCACAGTGAATTTGAGAATTATTCAATTCAAAGTTGAGATCGAGGACTGGGTGTTTGTGATGTCAATTCAAATAATTTCCTCTCCTCCCTTCTTTCTGATCCTTTAAAAACTGGGTGTAGCAATAGCGATTAGTAAACCACTGTCCTTATCCTGCTTTCCCTACTACTCACTTTGAAAAAAAGTGAGGTTGAGCGAATGAGTAAAAAACATTTCTCGTAGAAAAAAACTTCTGTTGAAATACCTCCATTAGGAGGCCATATGCTCCACATTGGGAGCGGATGTGGATGAAAAAAAAAACTTTTTTTGTACTCATTTTATCAAAAATGATTACGATTAGTGAAATTTTACTTCATCATTATATAAAAAAATGCGTTTTTTGTGAATAATCAATTCTTATCCAAATATTGTTTAGGAATATTGAAAGTTTTTTTTTAATAGCAATTTGAAATGATAATATATTTAAATACAAACGCACTTTGGTATAACAATAGTATTTATGAAAGCATTATAACTCACTTTATATGCTTATTATAATATTATCATGCAATTCCATGCACGTATTAGGTATGCCTTAAGAAAATGCAGACGTCATGCCCTAGTTATCAGTTCGCCACGCTATGTTTCAGCTCATAAATATGTATTGCATAAACATAGCTTGATCGACTGATTCTGATTTCAATGTAAATATAGGATACAAAATGCACAGGCTCGGATGTAAAGCTCCACAATATTTATAGACAGTGGGAAATCCCTATAAAATAGATATACATCTTTTGGAAAAGAAAATATATTCAGACTGGATTATAATTTGATTAATTGAACAACAATATCAGTTTCTAGTTAAAGCCACTAGTTTATTTTTGATTTGATATTTCTCACCGATTATTCCTTGGTGGAAAAATATATGTGAGGTTTACTTAAAAAAAATACTTTACTTTCTTATTGTGCACAAAACTATATCTTATAATGATATGCTATCTATTGGGAAAAAGCTACACTTTCAAATACGCTAATTTTAGTAAAAAAAGTAATACATATTTCTAAAAAAAATGTTGTACAAAAACAAAACACTTTCTTAATTTTTCACTTTCGTAGCACTCGTTTCCATGTGATATTATTTTGAAAATTACGCCTACCCTGGTCTCACAACGCCACAAAAAAAAATGTTAAACAAAAACAAAATAAAAACATTGTGCTCACTCTGGTCTCGCGAAGTTATTGGTATTGAAAATACAGGTTTTAAACAAAAGAAAACATAGAATTCCATGCAACTTTAATCGTTCAGTCATAAATAAAACACCTAAATGAAACACGACAACCATGAGCATAATTATTGCAAAATCTTAATTTCACAAGTCTTTGAACGTATATCGATTTCATTTTATTAGAAGTTTAATCATTTTGATAGGGTATTAATTGAAATATGATCGTTTTCGGACAAATCTTATTCTACTCTGAAGCAGAACCCTTACTTTAGTAAATACTGTTAATTAAAACGGACGGAATATAGTTTGGCTAATAAGTTTATTATATTCAGTAGCATAGTGAAGATTATAGGATGCTGAATATAAAAATATGGTAAATATTTTAAATTATGTACCCAGTGTTGGATCAAGTTCCGGCATCTATTCAAGTAAAAGATAACTATTTTTTATTCGTTATGAGCTAATACTTTCGATGGATTCGGCGGTAACTTTGTGGAAGTTCATTTTAATATAAAATAAAAATAACTTTGATTTTTCCACGTATTGTGTTATAAAATGTGACACGTGTTTCGCCTCTTTCAGAGGCATCCTCAGACAACTATTTTTGCAAATGTTTGCTTAATTAAGTACGAACGATTTTAATTTTACTATTCTGATATATTATAATAAAAATCAAATGAAAATGGGAGGCAAGGAGGGGATGATAGAAAAACAATCAAACGATAATGGTAATGCAAATGACATTTACATTAAGAAATGACTTTTGTAACACAATACGTGGAATTATCAAAGTTATTTTTATTTTATATTTTATGAGCTAGTTTAGCATAATATATATTATATGACGATGTTAAAGCTATATAATTACTTGTAAATAAAATGTGTATTTTGTATGTTTTTTATTCAAAAGAATAACATACGAACATAAATAACAGAATAATTTAACATCAATCCCGGAAGTTCTGGCATTGTTTACTTACAAAAAAGGCCATGTTATCAAAACACGTCCTTTCACTTTGTCAAACTCATAGAAGCCTTTCTTTTCACCGCACATACCCTCACGAGTAAAGTAAAATTATGAAAGATAATTTCGAATTCCCAAATTTCTTTGTATACAAAGTGCGAGTCGGAATAATGCAAAGAATATCGTATACCCGCCGTAGAAGATGTACACATTTTGTGTATGTACGTACTTATCTGTCCTTAGTCGGGTATTTTGCAAACAGTCTTCCAAGATTGATGCCGTTCCATGGTTAGTCGAAGAGCCTTTTGTTGTTCCCCAGTAACGAGGTTCCACACAACACAATGAAGATGACAACAATACTTTGGATAACGGATAGCAATCTTGGTTGTATTATATAATTACTCCAAACGAAATAACAGAATCCCGACGGAGAATTTGTAATAGTGCATTTCGTATACTAGCGGCGTCAATCATAGCGGCTTATCGGTTAACGACCGTTTTGACGGTGGGAAGCCTTAAAATATTAACTCTACTTATTAAGTTTCTATTGTGGTAATACCGTAGGGGGAGGTCGAGTGTAATATAAAAACGCAGTATAAAAATTAAGACCCCGAATTTTCCCTTTCACCCTTTTATTTTTCACTGTTATGAGGGAGTCATTTTTTATTTAGGTCATTATAAAAAATAAAATGACGGAAAAAATTGAATTTCCGTTCATAAAAAACGCTATAAGAGTAAATCCTGAGCGTAAATTTTTAAGTTGATTGAATAATATTTCATAGCATCCGCGTTAAGTGAACCAATTTTCGACGTGATCAAATAATAAGTTCGACATTAAAATTGATTTGAATGTAATCAATTTATAAAACGTTGTAGATGTTGGAAATTATTTTACGCATTTTGGTAATACAAATTATTATTGAAATACCTTTCGTATTAAAATACAGTGGAACCACTCATAACGAACACCTCTTATAACGAGTAATTCGCATAACGAGCAAAACAGATTGTAAAAAAAAATGATCCATTAACGAGCGACATTTCGCATGAGTGACGCAGAGTTTTGGAAAGATCGCTTTCACATCGTTGCTTGCCTCAAGATGATTGACAAGGCGTGGGAAGGGGTTACCAAGAGACCAATACCATGGGACTGGAGGTGGATAACAACAGAATTAATGAGCTTGTGAAAGAGTACAGTCAAGAGCTGACCATCGAAAAGATTATGGAGTTGCATTGTTTTTCGCATTCCAGGTTGTTACGCTCCTTAACAATTTATAAGTATGCGATTTTACTTTAATACACATTAAAAATATATAAAAAAAAAAATTCGGCATGGAACGCATTATTTTGTATTTTACATTGTTTTATATGGGAAAAAATGTTTCGCTTAACGAGTTTTTCACATAACGAGTAAGATTTTGGAACGAATTAAAGTCGTTATGAGAGGTTCCACTGTATATGAATTGCAATCAATAACTCCATTATATTCAGTTTACTTGTTAATGAATCTCGTTAACAATTACAATTTATGTTTCACATTAACAAACTTAGTCTTCATTCACTACAGTTTTTAAATCAGAAAAATAAGTATTTATGTAGAATACACTTTAGAGCATACAATAATAATCAGCCTTGTTGAACAAACACTGTCGAATATTTTTGTTAGTTGACCACATTCGCTCCATGTGTGGAGCAAATGGCCACCATAGGGTTGCTCCAGAAGAATTTGTCACACGTCAATTACATGGCCTGCAAGCATCCTTCTCCTTCGTTATGATGTCGGAGTCCCATTAGTCGAATAATGAGGAAAGCAAGTTTGAGTAAATGTGGAAAAATAATTTGATGATACTTAATGTAGTAAATATTTTTTACTGGCAAAGATTGCTATCGGTGCCATAAATGATAAACAAGATAAATGTAAGTAAACTAAATTATTGCTTTAAATTCTTTTCTAGATAGGTTTCATAAAAACCGTGTAACAAATGATAAGATTCATAGAATGATTGAAGGTTGGTTCCCTTAATTTAAAAAACCGTGTTATTTAAAAAAAATAGCAACAATTTGGTGTCAAAAAAAAATGTTCAATATATGGTAAAAATTCTAAACAAAACAATCTCTGTAGTGTATGAACTATATATAACTGGTTAGTAGTCAGAGAGGACAGTATATCATATTTTTAAATACAAAGATTTTTTTATATATGACAATATTACTTACAAGCCTGGCTTATTCCAAAGTTGTTGAAACATGAACCATGAATGTAATTTAGTAGATAAAAATATTTTTGAAAGTATTTTTTAAAATCAGTCTCAAACATGGCTTGACAACATCCGAAATATCATTCCAAAGTAATCCAAATACTTTTAAAATGTACATTGTTTTTCAAACTGAAAATCAAGTTTAATTTTGTAACCATTTTGGAATAAATCGTGTTTGCAAGTAATGGCCTCATATGCAAAATTAATTTTGAGATTTTACTACAAAAAATACGCCTAATAATGTGCGAAATAAAATGGTAAATTTTCAAATATTTATCAATCAACCATTCAGGCTAATTCTCAAGAATCTTTGTGGATTGAAAGGATAAAGTTTAACTTTAATTTAATATGGATATACAACAACACAAAACGTTTACAATAAGAGGATGTAAGAAGAAAAACTCTTCTTTCGATGCAAATTCTTTTATAACAGAACATTCATATTTAATTAGCTTACCGACTACGACCAAGTCACCGTGATTGGAAACGGTCTGAAAGAGAGGAGCTTCTCCTGAAACTTCACATCGATAGCGGCCAGATGAAGCAAGGGATAGAGGACCCAACGATATGGTATTCTCTGTACAATTTTCCAACTGCAAAAATATCAGAAAATAAGACGGCTACACAATTGCTTAAAAACACAATCATAAATCTTCCCTAGAGTTATTTGGCAGCGTAATTATTTTTATTATCTATCATTATTAACTATTAATAAAGTTGACTAACTCAGGAAGTGGGATCATATATTTTATACTTAAATATACTTGCAGATAGCTAAAAACCATGAACTAATTGAGTTATATAGTTAAAGTATCATCGCTGATTAACTATTATCTATAAATCAAACGTATAAACATGCGTGACATAAATTCAATTACAGAAAATATTTATTTTTGTCCAAAATACCAATATTTCAGTTTCCTTGTTAATTATTTAAATTTATTGTGTAAGTACTAATGAAGTGTATCTAGTATATTCTCAGAATAGTATTGAATTACTTAGGGATTTCAAGCAGAAGGTTTTGAATAGAAGAACAATTATAACAATACCCTTACAAATATTGATGATTGTGAGTGTTCAATAATTAATTAAGTATAAGTATTATTCGTTTAAGAGTACAATAACAGTAATATAACCATTCTGAATTCCCGCTTTTTTATTATTCAAATTATTTATGAAGGATATTGTATTTTATAAAAATAATTGATAATAAAGTCAGGTTCGAAAAGATCATTTTGCCGAGTATGCAATAATAAAACGATAAAAACGTTGACATTATCCTGTTGAGACTCCACGTGACATATTAAGATGTATAGGAAAAACAAACCCTGCTCCGAAATAAAACTCTAATTTAATTTACCCTGTACGATGTCAGCAGAAAAGAAATCTCAATAAAAACGGAATATTTAATATAAAAATAGCTGATTCTGTTTACAAATTTCGTTTGATATGAGAAACAAAATAACGCAGGCGTAATATGAAAATGTTTGATAAGATTTATTTTGACAAATTTTATTTTGTACCGAGTCAAAAGTTACAATGCATTTAGGGGAATTTAATTCGATCGAATTATTGTTATGCAATATGTAATATATTCCTTTATAAAATTATAAACAAATAAATTTAGCGTAAATATTCTTTAATGAACATCTATTTCATTATCATCATGCCCCGACTAAAGCAGCTATATTTTTTTTTCAACATCAATTCCTTATCATTGAATGAGTATCTTTTCTTTTCAATAAATATCTTATTTACAAATTTTTTTAAACAATACATCAATTTAAAAATGATATCTAATATACAAGTATTAACACAATTTAAAATAAAGAATCTCATACTCAAATATGTTATTAATGAAAAATCTATATTCACTAGCTTTAACTATCACGTGTGAAAATTCAAAAGATATAATATAAAAATCAAGAGAACGAAGCCATTTGCTATATTTCAGAGTATTGTTTAAGGTCTTTAATATTTAAAAGGTAAATTTCCTTAAGCTACTTGTATTCTTGTCTTTAATATTAATGCAATAGAGTATTTAATTCATCATTTAAAAAAAACCATTGCAATATTTTTATTATTTATTTATTTCCTCTATATTTATTCTAGTAAAATGAATTTTAAACTATTAAAACTTAATACCGAACATTTTTTCTTTGTGTGTTTTAAAACTCATAATATACATATATATGTACATTTTTTTTATAAATTGATATCAACAGCTAGTCATTATCAAGAAAAAATATTTATTGCATAAAAATGTAGTGCAGCATCACTTGTTTTTCATATATAAATCTGTATTTTCATAATTTGGTTAAAGTCAATATAACACTAATGTAAATGTAAAACTTACATCCAAATTAACACCGGTTAATGGAAATGCTTGTGATGGTGGATCGTCTCCAGGGACATATCTGAAGAATTCGTGTCCATCTTTGTACCACTTTACTGAATAGAGGTGTTCGTCAGGGTCCAAATCGTATTTGCACTCCAGTCTTATAACGGTGTCTCTTATTGCATGAGTTGGAATCTTAACTTCTGCCAAGTGAAGGCCGCAAATGAATGCTAGAAAAAATAATAATCCAGATTTATGAGAATGTTCATACGCTACAATTAAAAACAAATTAACAAGAAGTATCTGTAACTTTTTATTAGTTTTTTTACAATGAATCGTTCTGTGAGTTCTTAATTGTGAAAAAGTGTTAATTTTCAATTAAAAATAAATAAACGGCTTAAAATAATACATAAGTAATTACAATTTAATATTCAAAACCATATTTTCCATCTTGAAATTATAAGTTAAATAAAATGTTATGTTTCCACGGGGTACAATTTAATCGAAAGAATATTAAAATAAAACAAGTTCTTAAAATAAAACAGTTGGCGTAGACTCTACGCCGTAGAGGTTAAATTATTTATAAGAAAATAAGATGAAACAGCATTCATTCAAAAACGGAAAAAAATTCGTGAAGTAATACAATCACTACATTTATGTAGGAGATATAAACGATCTCTGTTTAGATTTTCTCAAATTGATAAAAAGGTTACTAAGTACTCATATCTCAAATCTAAGTATAATGTATTATTATTATATTTTGATAACATTTTGTACGATACAGTGACAAATATAGTTTTAGTTTTTTCTTATTTTATTTTAGACTACTTATATTTATTTTACAAAGTAATTATTTTTACTCACCTATAAATAAATTACAAAGAGAAACTTTTAATGAATAACATTGTCGATACTTTTATCTGCAACAGTGTCATGGCTTTTATTTCTCTACAGGGGTTCGTATACAATTTACCGCAAACTTTGTACAATTATCTCATGAAATAGATAAAACAATATTATACTAAACTGACTGCTTCCTAGTTGAAATATTATTGAAGAATAAATTATTTAATGTACCAGGACGCTTTTTTTAAGATGAAAAAAACCCAGATGTTTTTTGGAAAATAAGCCATCTTAATTTCCTTGTTATAACTTTGTCTCCTTCTATTATTTACATTAGAGTCTGTCAGAGGCTTTTTATTGGACCATCGCCCAAGGGCAGGAGAGAGAGCATTAGCATAACGAGCCAATAAAAAACTGCCATTTGGATGAATTCGGAATATGAAAATGTGTAATAGCCGAATAACGTGGGAAATATAATTTTGCATGTCAATAATAGATTTTTCAATATCATTGCCTTGCGACTCTGAAACCTTTTTTTGACCTTTCGTAAGATCAGATTGCCGCCGTTTGTAGTTTTTTTCATGCAGACTTTTGTGACGTTTCTGTAAAATACATAAAATAAACATTTAATACCATGTTATCAAACCCTAGAAAATTAAGCTTGATCTCGAAAACATACGTTTGAATTTTATATCACGGTTAAGTTTAGCTATATTGACCTTTTCAAATGATATACAGATGGCTTTAGCAATGTATTCAAGCATTTAAGTATTGATTAAGAAATTACATTTATTTCAGTTTAATATCAAAGAATCATAATTGTATTCTGACATGGCCTGACAAAGCATATTAGTAAAATTGATTTTCTATCACACATTGTCATTATTTCAATTCTTTCATAAACAATTCGCCGAAAAATATTTTTTGTTTATTAAATTATCATAAAAAATGAATAGTCTAATCTAGCACAGCAAGATTAATAAATTAATTAATTACAAAAAATATATATATTTTTTTTTTATATATTTTTGTCTTCTCAGCCCGTAGTTTTTTTTTTAAATTGTGTTTAATTTATAATATACAAAATTAATTTATCGTTTATCCCTTGAGTACATTTGTTTTAATATCATATGTGTAGAAAGAAAATCTGGTGGATTTATGAAAACTTCTTCTCTGTTTGGTTCTAAAGTATAAAAAAATGTAAAACCCATGAAAAACATTGAAAAATTAGTTAATTAATTTTTGATCTCAGGCAATTACTCATATTGAATTTATAAATTTATAATGAGTTAATTTATGATTATATTTGAAGCGTTCTTTATAGATGCCATATATGGCATTGCGTTAGTAACACTTGCTATTAAAGTCATGCTATCTGCATGGAAATCAAAATTTTGCGTATCATTACCATACCAAATGAGCAAAAATATGATGAACAGGTTTTAAAATGAAATATGTGTATAGCCTAGAAGTAAAGCATATTTTTCAAAGTGTCTACGAAAAACTACAAATGTGTTTTATGTGATCGCTACGAAATAGCCGTTGGTTTATTGAAATTTTTTTAGCGTTGTAGAGTTATCTAGTATTAGTTACTTGTATTAGTATTACTAACTAGTAGTAGTTACTTTTCTGATGAATAATAGTTGTACATATAATAGGCACTAAAAACATGAAATATCATTTTATTTTCAAGTTATTTAAGCCCTCGTTTATTCATTGCGCCGAGAGCTTAAAATACTTGCCGCTATTTTCCGACAATAAGCTATTTTGCACATGTAATTTGCTTTTATTTGAACCGTTTCACATAAAATTGAAATTGCAGTATTATACGGCAGCACTAGTTTTGAAACAAAACGCCGCATTATGAAACATTTTACAAAAAACGCTTTGCTATAAAATGAATAATGCACTGAGCTTTAAGGGAAAGCCTTTTTTTATAATTCAGGCGAAGAAATTTAATATTTTTCTAGTCGGGAAACAGTAGTATAATTCAAGCAAAATTAACTTTAATCTATTGTTTTCACGCACTAATTCGTTTCATATAAATTATACATAACATTTACGAATGACAATAATCATTAAATTTGAATCATTCAAATTATGTACACTCCCACAGATTTTGTCACTAACGACCCGGGTTTCGCCTTTCGGCATCTTCAGGCGTTCAAGCGCACGGATGAACTTGAACTGAACTGTTCAAGTTCATCCGTGCGCTTGAACGCCTGAAGATGCCGAAAGACGAAACCCGGGTCGTTAGTGACAAAATCTGTGGGAGTGTACATAATTTGAATGATTCAAATTTAATATTGAAATTCCACCAAGCACTTTCAGTCGAAATCTTAAATTATGACAATAATCATATTTATTAATTGCTTTTTGTTTGAGCTTTAAAGACACTTTCAAAATGTACAGTTTTGTGTAGCAGCCAGAATTCAAGAAGCGTTTTTATTTTTTTAAATTATAGAAAATTGTACACTTAAATAAAAGCTTCAATTTGTCAACAGTAAAATATAAAAAACATTGAAGTTTGTTTATCGCAAATAAAATTTTATTCGTTTTATTAATTAATCGAATTAAAGAGGCATGACTGTCTGAGGATGCCTTTAAAAGAGGCAAAACACTTGTCACAGTTTGTAGCGCATTACGTGGAATAATCTAAGTTATTTTATATTCGAGTAATTTTAATTTTTAAAAAAAAAAGTATTCTTTGAAGAGCATATAGCTACCACACAGTGCTTCCAGGAGTATCTGTCATCCACTGGTATGTTTGCTTCATGTCAGTTGATTCTACATATGTCAGGGTCCTCAGCCTAATATTACGGATGCTCATTAGTGGCTATTAAATGACTCGGAATAACAAACAAGCGGGATTCAGGCACATTTTCGACTCATAAACATTACTGTTTTTATATTTTGGGGTGGTCGGACCAGTCACTTATCTTTGAAGTTCCTCCTAGTATTTTCCACAAGCATATGTTTTTGTAGCTCGGTATACGGTTTTCCTAAGATTCCGTTAGATGAAATGATTCACAATCATAAAGTATCACTGTCAAAATGCCATGAAACTCTCAGCTACTTATTTCATAAAATAATTTTTGATCTGACAAATGAAGAAAGATATTTAATGTAGCGGCAAGAACAATTGTTTTTATCACACTAAACAAGGTCGGTGAGCATTTTTTATCATTAAAAAAATCAAGGAACACACCTTGCGCAGTATCAATGTATGCATCTTATCATTAAAGCTAAGATTTTTGGTTTGCGAGGCGCTCGCAGTATAAAAATACCCTGACTTAATTTAAGGAATACTTATAAATGGATTACTATCACTGCAAATATGACACAAAAAAATAATTACAAGACCAAAAAATATTAAAAATAATAATCCTCTCGAATGTATTAGATTTTAATTTTTAAGAGTCAAAAAATTATTTCGCATCAAAATCATTTGAAATAGATTTAAGCACAAAGGAAAAAGAATTACCTCCAAAAACAGCGCCATTAAATTTGAGTGTTCAATTGTGCTTGTTCTACAATCTTTGTTGCTACGTCAAATAATGTTTCATTTTTCTTCTGAAAATATTTTCTTTTTGTTCTACGTTTTCTGTCTCGCTCTTTTTGTGTTTTCTCAAAGAAATATTGTGTTATGCTCGCCAAGTTCACAGCCTGGAAAATTTGCATTCGGTATAGTAGGCGCATACATAAGTAGTCGAATAAGCTATTGTTACTACTGGCATACTTCAGAATTCTTGAAATATTTTTGTACAAAAGAAGTGATAGAAATATGGTCTCATTTATTGCTACGAAAAATGAAATATACATACTTGAAATAATGTGTAAATCAAAAACTCTTACAGTAATATTGAATGAGTTTTGCAAAAAATCTATCCGATTTTTAACGTAAACTTATCTGTAATAAAAACTACGTATAATCGTTCATTTAAAAAGAATTAATTGTAACCCACAAAATGACAGACTTAACCATCATAGCATAATACAAAAAAATATAAGCATTTGTTTCTTATTAAAGTTATTACACAAAATTTGGTTTATTTTGATGATATCTAAATCCAGTTTATTATTATTTTGACGGCTGCGGTCGAGTGTCAACGCCGTTGACTTAGAAAACGGAGGTCACGAGCTCGAATCCCACAGGAACAGAATGTTTTTATAGATTGATTTTTCAACCGATTTATAGATTTCTGTCCAAAGGCATGGATGTATGTGATGTCTTGAATTCCCTCCCACTTATCCTATTATATAACGGGTGTAGCGAGGGAAATAAGCTAACCATTAATCATGTTCTAGTCATATCCTTATATTTCTAATCTCTAAAGAAATAGAGGTTGAGAAACTGAGTATCAAACAGTACTCGTAGAAAAAAAAATCTGTTGAGATACCTTCATTGGGAAGCTATATGCTCCACATTGGGAGCGGGCATGGATTAAAAAAAATGTATTATTTGGTTACATGAAATTTTTCCCGGTTTCAAAATCGGTTGGTAAACGCACTAGGGCTTTCATCACTCAGTTGCGTGATCAAGTGCTCGAATCTTCGAAAGGGCACTTTCATCACTTGATTTTACAATCGGTTTATCTAGTCAAAGTCGTGAATACATTCGATATTTTCATTTTTTTTCAACCACTTCTTATCTGATAAAGAAAACAGTGAATACAAAAAACATTTATTTTTTCCTTACCACAAGAATTTATTTATCTTTCCCCCACCTTAGAGTGAGGCACAGTCAAGTATAATTTAAAATGCTTAGATGTTAATGTAACAAACTCAATATTGGAATGAACTTAGTCTTAAAACGTATACATATCGTGACCCGAGAATTAAAAGGTTCTATGTGTAGTTTTTTTGGCAAAACAAAAGTAACAAGCGTTCTTTCAATTATGTAACATTAATTTTTATTTTTGTTTCGTCAAAAATCTTCATTTATTAAGTCACTTAAGTCATGAAAAGATTTCAAATAACATACATAATATACCAAAAGAAAACTTTTGAAGAAATGTATCGTTTTTCAAGTCATCAAAATATTCAACAAAAAAAATACAATAACAATATGTGAAAGAGAAATGGATCTAAAAAAGTTCAGGATTATGAACAAGCTTCAATAAAGTATTACACTTATAAGTCTCAAAGAATTGTATTTATTTAATAATGATGTGTACCAAAATAATGATTAATAAGCTCAAACTAAATATTCAATTTTATATTAGCTCTATGGAAAAAATCAGTAAATTTAATGAGTAGTAAATATTTAATCTCAATTTCGTTAGGTAAATATTTGGTTTTCTACTTCAAAGCGATCCATTTAAAATTCAAAACGATCATAATTAAATGCCTGTCAATTACATGTTTTCAGTGCTATACATATTATTTTCCTAAATAATTTATAAAAGGAATTGGACCGGTAATTGCTCTGAGAAAATTATTCTTAACATCGTTTAAACAAATTTTCTTTTTAATTGCAAATATCAAAATATATTTTGATTAAAAAAAATATGTATTACATTTCATTTAAATATAATATAATATGAAAAATAACTACAATATTTTGGTATATGTTATATTTAATTTAAAAATGATGTATTTATATTTATGAAAAAGTAATAAACACAATAAACGTTATATGAATAATAAAAAAATATATTAATAATTCAATAAAAATACGATTGCTTTTAATGACAGCACAATTCAACTTTTCGTTTAAAAGTTCTTTGTCACATAACATTTTTTTTTGTGATGCATAATTTATTATAATTTAGTTCTTTCGCAGTCTATTTATGCCATTATGAACAAAATTTCTTTAAAGATGTTAAAATATTCATTGATACATACAATTTACAAATCGTAAAGGCCACCTGTAGGGTCCTTGGTGTAACGGTCAACGTTGTTGGGTTCCGTGGCGGATCTCAGAGGGTTAGGTCCTTTTGCCTTTACACAGTCTTTACTATAAAGTACAAGTTTTTAGGAGACACAAAAATTTACTTTATTTTACCACTGTTACTAATGCTATCTATCACTAAAAAACGCCACTGGAATTGTTTTATCCGTAATATCTTAGAAACAGTTAATAAAGAAGAAACCAAAGAAATTTTCATCAATTCCACTCTCTCCTTAACAATGAACTAACCACAAGATCTTATATTTTTTGTAGAAGTTTTTTTATAAGGTTAAATAAAACATAAAATGTTTTTTTTTGGAATTTCATATCCCAAAAAATATTAATTAAAATAATGTGTGTATTGAAATTATTAATTCATTATATCTATAACTCAAAACTGACAAAAGTTGAGATACGTGCTTGTAGAAAAATAACAATGAAATGCATTGTATAATATTACAGTTACTTGATAGAAGGTATATTTATAAAGGTATTATTGTAATTGATTTTATAAATTTTTAAATTTCTCCATTTTTAAAAAAGATGCTGGCAGTATTTGTCACCTTTAATCAATGTTTGACTTGAAACTTTCTATACGTACATTATATTACACATTTTTTTATTGTTTTATGTAACGTTATAAGGAAATATAAAATTCAATAACTCTAATAAAGTTATCAAATCTCTATTATAACACAAAAAATATATACACAAATTTATCCTATAGCTAAATAATTCTAAATGTTCCATATCATGGATTCCCTACCAAAATATTCACAAAGGAAAATATGAAATGTCAAATTTGTATTCAAAAACAATGTTCTTGAATAAAACTACCATCATTATGGTTATTTTCACCAAAGAAAAAAAACACATACAGTTATAAATTGAAGCAATACACGTGTGCAAATGTATATCAAAGATCTTGACTTTTTCATAAACCCACACGTTTTGCGTATAGATTGCTAAATTTCCTGTGATAAGATAGAAGCGCTCAAGAATATTGTTTTTATTTGAAATTCGTATTCAAAAACTTATAATTTTGCAGTCGATGCGTGGATGAGTACCAATTTTGGAACAAAACACAAAAAAAAAGACTTTCACTACAGTATTATAGATTTCCCGTAGCATTGCGTAATATTATAAATTTGACAAATATTAAAATTTTAAAACTTAACTTAACTAAAACCGTATTTGATGCAAAACTAAATTGAAAATTCATAGAAATAATGTTTGTATTAAAATGATAATAAAAGTAAGTATAATTTAAGCATGTTGTCTCGTATTTCATACAATTGATAATGTTAAGAAAAAACACAATATTCTTTTGAACTCAATTTCCACTTTAATAATTAATCTTGATAAATTAGTGTTGAAATTGAGTACAAAGTAATATTGTGTTGTTTTCTTAATACAATGCATTTCCACCAAGTATTGACATTGAACACCATAAAAATGAAAATTATTGCATGCCAACATTTTTTAATTTTTTGCCAGAATGGTGCTAGATTTTTAAAATTTG
The DNA here is from genome assembly GCA_031772345.1 of Himalopsyche anomala. Lineage (NCBI taxonomy): Eukaryota > Metazoa > Arthropoda > Insecta > Trichoptera > Rhyacophilidae > Himalopsyche > Himalopsyche anomala. The sequence continues at coordinate 14,961,373 of CM062828.1, read as the reverse complement.
AATCTACTGGAAAACTGATATGATGATATTTTAATTGGCATTCTTGTTTGCGATGCTTCCAATCAAATGGTGCTGTGACTTTTTGTTCATTTTTTTAAAAAAATCTACCTTTGTTGTACTAACAATGAAAAATAATTTAAACGATTAACAGTAAGCTCTAAATCGAAGTGCACATTTGGTGATGGTGAAAAACGCAATCAAGGCTCACTCATTGTTCAATGTATGACATTCAATTTTTAAAATAAATACCTTTTTTTACTTCATTTTTATTCATTCCTGAATACTGGACACATCTAGTTTTATATATATTATGATAAGCCATATTCTCACAATCATGGACAGAAAAATAAAATAATATATTCCGAATATAATGCAAACGTACCAACTTGCTTCAGTCCTATCGAAAAAGCTTTGTATGAAACGTAATTTGAATATTGTAATTTAGAAAAAAAGTAAAATTTACATTTCACGTGACGTTAAAAACTAAAGCCTTACTGCTTGACAGGACAGAAGTAACAGCCATTTCATTTTGTATTTTCTTTTTTACCAAACATCGCCTGCTCTCTAAGAATTAAAAACGATTATCATTTAAGTCTATCAAAAACAGGTCCACTTTAAATGGGAATATTGATAATTTCTGATTTTAAGTTTAAAAGGTTTATTATATTTAATCATTTGATAATAAAGAAAAAAAACATGGTTAAAACAAAATAACATAATTATTATATAATTTAATAATTTATAAATATTAAAAAAAATATTCACTCTATGAATTTAATAATATGTAATAATTTATTTTTGCAATGGTAATTAAATATTAAATAAATTGGTCGGGTCTTATGGCGCAACGGTTAGCGTTGTTGGCTTCCGTGAAGGATCTCACGGGGTCGAGTCCCAGTACGAACAACATTTTTTCGATCGGTTTATCGATTTCTGTTCAAATGCATGTGTGTTTGTGATATCTAAAAATTCCCTCCCACCCTTCTGATCCTTTAATAAATGGGCGTAGCGAGAGCGAAAAGTTTACCACTAGTCCTGTCCTAGCCTTATCCTTTTATACCACTCTTTTTGGAAAAAGAGAGGTTGAATTACTAAGTAACGAATATTTATCTTTGAAAAAAGCCCCCTGGGAGCCACTGCGTACTCCAAGGATGCTGTATAGATTTTTTTTAGTGGAGCCACAGTACAGCTTAAGGGTACCACGGGCAAATTTTCCGAAATCAGTAAATTTTTGTATTTTAGAAAGTGGAATGATTGAAAAGAGCTAAAAAAAGACTTCTTGCTGTCCTCATTTTGGGAAATCTCCAAATTCCTAGGATTTCGGATTCGAAGTTTTTGTGTTTTTGAAATTCGAAATTATGGGAAGAAAAAAATGTCTCACGTGTTTTCGTTTTGGGTCCCACAACTCCTTATACTTCAATAGTACAAAACAGGTATGGAGGCCACAGAAAAATAAGTCACACAAAAGGAGTCACGGGTCCAAAAAGGCTTAGAAACACTGCACTAACATGTTATATTAAATCATCCCATAAATAGTGCGGTTTTTTTTTGAAATCGTTTACTTTTTAAAATTAAGATAAATAAAATTTTCTCTTCTTATTTTATATTGCTTTTTCATCTTTCCTGTAGACTCTTTTAAAATTAATTTATACGTGACGAAAAAAAAACTCTCAGTACCGTTTCAACCTCATCTATAGAATTCATATTTTTCCTATCTCAATTATTTTAAGACTGTGAAATAAATGAAAATCAATGAGGCAATGTCCGGCAAACATAACGGGTTCGGTAAAAAAAGGTCCATTCCAGGGACGTGATAGAAAAGAAGAGCATACATTCACTCTCTTGTTGCGCGGTTAGACTCGAAAAATTTGTAAGGATACCATTTATCTAATTTAAGTTTTCCAATGACACTTAGATATTCATGACTGGATGATCGAATCCATGTTTCTCTGCTAGTTCCTAAACAGTTACTTTAGAGTTTTATTCTACCAGGGTTGGCAAGACAACCTAGTCAAACTTTTCAGATATTCAGGAACAAGGCTCGTCGTTTAGACTGTAGTTTCTGATTATCTGAAAACACCGTTGATATTTTCTTTTATCATTATCATTATGATGTTAAAAAAAACTTTTCAAATCAAATTACAATCTTTAAAACTTGGTCTAAAACTATAAAAAATGAATATTTACTACCTACTTCTAGAATAGTGGATGAAGGTAGTTTATCTCCTCTTTTTACGACTTTTAGTTCACGAAATTAAAAAAACACGTTATATATATGGGACAACCAATACTTTCTGTGTATAAATAATGCTCTAAATTGAAAGTGAAATTCTTTTATTTACTAGATAAGAATGTTAATAATATATGAAACGCGAAATGCAGTCTTCCTTCACTCTTTATCGATTTCATTCAAAATAAATTTTGCTTGATTTAGCCGTGAAAGACCTCATAATGAAAGCAATGCTTGAACTTCGTCATTTAAACAAGGCTATCTTTGTGTATGCTTGGACTGGCTCACTGAATCCACTGTTGCTCGCCGTAATAATACTACGCTTCGAGACCTTTAACAAACCTCCCCCCTCGTTGTTGTTGGGCCTTTTCCCGAACAGTATAATGATGACATGCGTGCGCGGATGCATTGTAAAAAGCCCTGATATTAGCTTTTCCGCTTCCGCCCACCTGGTCCGCCCTATGTGTCACACGGCACACGCGACGGGTAATCACTCAGGTGTCACCGTGTCTCAACCGGTTACTTCCTACATAGCTGCTCGACCTAACTTATCATTATTTACTCTTAGACAATTTTGAGGCACTGTTCTTCGAGTCTTATGACGCACAACTACAATTTATGTACAAAACAAAGCACCTTATATAACTGTTTGAGAATACTCTCGCCTTTGGTTGGCATCTGTGCTAAGTCAGTAGCTATTTTTAGTTACTAATGAAGAGAAAATTTGCAAGCAATCGCTCAGTTGTCCTTTTCAGTTATAGGTGAGTTATGTTAGTTTGAAAACTTTGTTATTCTTCTGATTAAGTAATATGTATTTATAATATTTATATTATACTTTATTTAAAACAAATGTAAAAAACTAAAACTGTTGAGAGTTTCATAGGAACTAGTTTCAATCATTAAAGAAATTCAAATAACTAAAATTGGACACATTTTAACTAAGCATAACAGACTGCGATCTCACTAAAAACTCAAGTTATTTTTTAATATTGTCATATTTATAATTTTGTATTATATTAAAATAGAGCGGATAAAAAAACTTAAATAAAGCAAATAAAATAATTTGGCTTAAACTTAATGCATAAACTACTGTTAATCTCCATTAGCTGTATCCATCTATTTCTACATTTAAGTTTTACTAGAGATTTTAAGCCAGTGCTTTTCAAACTCTAAGGTCGCTGAAGGTGGCTGTGAACTATTTTATTAGCTCCGAATATTGTTACTTCTTTATATCTGAATAACATAATATTTACAATTTTAAAACGCATTTAAGCATACGTTATATATGTATTTACTAAAATTATATGATACAAATATGTATGCGTGCATAGTATTAACTTACATCAAATAATGCTTTTGATAATTAAATTGTAGAGCCGTGGTATTAATAAGGGTGGAAAACACTACTCTATGTCTATCTTTAAGAAGAAATCTAATCGAAAAAAAATGAAATTTTTGTAAACAAAGAATTGATTTGCCAATTATTAGTATTACATTATAAAAGTTGATGATACCAAATTATTAAAGTTCTACAAGAGCTTTGTCATAAATTCAAAAGTAATTGTGGCACGTGATATGGATATAACTATTCGTTAGTTTCATAGTTAAGAAAAAGATCACATTTTTCATAATTTTCATAAATATGATATGACACGAAATCTATCTTAACAACATACTATAAGTAAAATAATAAAAATGACTATTTGCAAACGAATACATTTTCGCACCAATTTTACAGTCATGGATCAATCTCAGCCAGATACAAAATCTCTATACGATCGCGACAGAATTTATTCTCCTGGTTTTTTTATTTCTATCATTTTCCTTTTATGCAATATAAAGGGAGATATAAAAATATCATAAAATCTTCTTTCACTCGCAGCCGTGGATACATCCAATATGTATATAAGAAATTTTGTGATTATTTGACTGATTTGACTGCAGGATAGGGTTGTAACAATGTGAAATTTAATTCATGACGTAGACATTGTCAAATGTTCGAGTAAATATATTTTTCCAGTGCTTTTGTATCAAATACTTTTATAATTCATTTACTTTGTTAAGCATGTTAAATTTTTGGGAATAGATTTTCAATAGAAGTGGTGTACATATCAACATTGGTTAACACAATTAGTTTAAATATATTGTCATGGATATCATCAAAGGAATAGCTTTGTGCTAAAAAAACCAACGTTTCAATAAAGTATTGTATAAGATATGTCGAGCCTATGGCGTAGGAGGAAACGTCTTTGACTTCTTTGATAGATCTCACGGGCTTGAGCTCCATTACGGACAGATTTTTTTGACTGATTTATCGATTTATGTTCAAAAGCGTGGGTGTTTGTGACGTCTAAAAAATTTTCTCTCACTTTTACAATCTTAAAATTACAGGACGTGTTGAGAACGATTAGCAAATCAACAGTCTTTAAAAAAAGAGGGGTTAAAAAACTGCGTAACAAACAGTTCTGATAGAAAAACTTCGGTTGAGATACCTCCATTAGGAGGTTATACACTCCACATTAAGAGCTGATATTAAAAAAAAAAATCCAAGATTTAAAAAAAAAATACGTTGATTGAAAAGTGTATTTATTGAAGGATTTGTAATAAGACATTCACTCGGTTTCAGCTTTTCATCAAATTAATGGTTATATAAAATAAGAATATCTCACATTTGCTTGAGGTGTCACAGTACCACTAAAAGCCATCTTAATTAATTTATCTTTACATATTTACTTTGACTATAATAAAAGGGCATATCCTGCTTTATTTCACTTTAAAAACTCCAGTGCGGTACTTGTTGAATAATTTATTCTACCAATAGTTGGCGGAAGACCGATCTTGGTCGTAATAAAAAGGTATCTGGCACGCAATAAAATTGCACAAGTTGCGTCTCGAATAAAAAAGAAAACTTTTGACGGAAGAGCTCGTTTTATTTGAATCGTTATGATGAAGGTTTAAAAGCCGTGTTTTGTGGGCGGAAGAATTCGACAAAATGTTTGAAGGCTCGTAGACTTTACGATCTTGCACGCCAGAGAACTAACTAGGGATTGCGATACAAGAATAACATATAACTACCGGTATTTCATATTAAATAATGACACAGCAAACATCAATGTTAGTATGACAAAAACAGAACAACAAAATATGGTTAAAGTTAACCAGTGTGTTTTGCGATACGGAATAAGTAAATCAATGTTTCATAAAAAAGCCCCGAAATTAAAGTAATATCGACATTATATTTTTTTATCCATATTCAGTGCCTAATGAAATTATCTAAACAGATTTTTTTCTTCGAGAATTGTTTGTTATTCTGTCGCTCAACCTCTCTTTTTTCAAAGAGAGTAGTAGAGATACAAGGATAAGACGAGTTCGGGCTAGTGATTTACTTATCTCTCTCGCATGCCCAGTTATTAAAGGTTTGGAAGAGTGGTAGGGAATAGACACCACAAACACTTATGATTGCGAACAGAAATCGATAAATCCACCGAAAAAATATTGTTCGTACTAGGACTCGAATCCATTAGATCCGACACGGAAGCCCACAACGCTTATCACTGCACCGTATGACCTGACAAAATACCTGTTTTATAATCATAAATAAATTTACCTAAAATATAGCTTAAACAAGGTCAGCTTATCAATGATGGAATCTTTCAATCTAAATCGAATTTTTCTCTAAATAAAGCCCGTATTTCATATTGTCACTCATTGGATTAGCACTCTTTGAATAATTATCATCAGATTTAAAACATTTTTATTAGTTACAAAAAAATAGTGAAATGAACAATTTTTTTTTTCATTTGTTTATAGCAGCCATACTCAACCTGTGGCCCAGTAAGCCCTAATGTGTGGCCAAGTAAGCTCTAAGCCGTGAGCTAAAATAAAAAAGAACTTTCGGAGATATCTGGGAAAAAAGTATACCAAATCGTGGATTTCAAATTCTTCGGTGAGTTAAAAAAAAATGAGTATACCATAAATATGTTGCGGCCTACGTAAAGAAGCAAATATCAGAATGTGGCCCGGAGGAAAATAAAGATTGAGTATGGCTGGTTTATATTCATATTATATAAAATAGTTTTTTATTTTTTTTACTTGAAGAAAACTATCAATAATGAGTACAGTGCGATTTATATTTCTTCATCTACACCTTCCAAGAGAATTGAAAGAAATGCTTTGTAATTCCGAAAATCGGGATCACGCTTGTTGTGAAAACTTAAGGCAATCCAATCCCGCACCCGTTTTTTGATTCCTGGACTACCAGTGATAAAGTTTTCCAGCCCTGGTGATTATGTTACTGCTACATGTTAGTGTATTCCGAAATCCCGGGATTGGTACCACGACGGTTCCAGATTTGGAAGCCCTATAAGTAACTAAGAATAACAGCGATAGATATGCAAATACCGTTGTAAAATAAATGTAGCGAAGGAAGTTCACGGTATTATTTATTATGTATGATTTTGAGTGGGCATTTCATTTTATTTTACTACCGTTTTCATGTTTAATTAACACGTAAGGACGATTTTCAAAAATCATTATTCAATAATATTTGTGTGATATTATCAAGTATTGTGTATCGGATATAACTCGCAAAGTTTATTTAAAATTGGGAGAGTACTCATTTCAATAGCTTAGTTTAAAATTTTCTTAAATCAAATAGATTTTAATTACTTAAAGACATATTTATAACATAATGATAAGAAATTTATATATATAAATGTACCGGTAAAAAAGTGTATGAATACAGTTGAACTTGATCTATATTGTTTATTTAACACCAATCAGTAATGAAAAAATAATAATTGTATAAATAACAGCTCTATATTGTTTTCCCTTATCAATTGATAGTGCTCGACATGATAGAAACCAAATTAAAAGTAGAATTAGTAGAAATAAGCATTTTATTTTTAGAATCATTTTTGACAGTGAACACTTTAAAAGTAACACCATAATACTCACTCAATACATATTAATATGTAATACTGGATTTTAGTATTTTTCAATCGAGATAAAAGTAGTAAAAAACAGTAATATACATGATGTAATTCAAACATAATTTTCAGTGATTTGATTTTAACGAATTTATGGAATCATTTTTTCACGACTGGGAAAAATGTTTGACTGATGGGCTATATTATAATTCATAATTTACAGCACTAAGCAAGTAGAGTAAAATTTCTAAATATACATGTACATTATTAATACTATGAAAAGAGAATTTCAGCCCAACAAATAGTGCTTTTTACATAATGAATAGTTTCCAGAAATAAACGAGTTCCACAAAACTACGTTTTGTCTTGCAGTTAACACAGGTCAGTAACATACAAATTCCATAGCATGCGTCCGACTTCAATATTGTACGTGCTGACCACTTTTACACTATTTGAATATTACACATTTGTTTAAGAATCTTTTTACCCTAAGCCCAAGGGCCACGAAACGTCATGCTCTACGCAAATTCGTTAAGTTTCATACACATTTTTTATGAAAGTTTGAAGCTGTAGTTCGATAAAGCTTTGATTTACATCCTATATCCAAATTTCATAGGGGAATGATTTTTTTTCTTTTCATGTTAATCTATTTTTAACATCACATGAACTATTTGTTCAGTCTTGTGTGACGTGAGTTATCAGGTATTTGTCCACTTCATTGAAAATGTGCCATATGTTTGATTTTACTATGATAGTACATATGTATAATGATGGCAGTGTTTATAGCTACGTGATGGGTATTTTTATTTTTGTCTGCTACCAATATGTTTTCCTAATATAAAATCTTAACAAAAATTGAAAAACGAAAATTAGGGGTAGAGGGGTCCCCTAACCTCTGTCTTATTAAACGATGTAGGAAGAAGATTAGGGTGTATGAACCTTTTATAATAATTTATATATATATATTTTCAATTTGATACAAATTAGTCTTAAAAACTGGTGGAACTAAAAAAAGATATATTTTTCATTCGTAAAATAAATGAAATATTGTAAAATCTAATTCGGTTAATTTAAGATTTCGACTGAAGGTGCATGGTGGAATTTCAATATTAAATTTGATTCGTTCAAATTATGTACATTCACACAAGTTTTGTCACTAACGACTCGGGTTTCGCCTTTCGGCATCTTCAGGAGTTCAAGTACACGGATGAACTAGTTCAAGTTTAATTTGAACGATTCAAATTTAATTTGGTAAACTTGTTCATGATGATACGGTTCAAATAATGACATAAGTTTTATATCAATACTAACTAAAAAAATTACAACACCTTTTTCCCAATCATTCAGAGTTAAGAAAACTTTTTTCTGCATTTATTGTAGAAGAAATGCCAAGATCTGACGGAAGAGTAACACATATTGTCACCAAAACAGAGAAAAATTTTCATTTTGACTCTAACGAACTAAAACTGTAGAATTGGGATGGGTACTTGTATATTTTTTTAATTACGTAAGTGATTATTACGCGCAATTTACTTTTTGACTGACTTTGGCAATCAAACTTTTTCAATGTAATTTAAATCGGATAAACAAAGCATTTACTTACGCAAATAAAAATGAGGCAGCCACCTTACTTTATAACCAAGCCACCAAATCTAATGAATAATACATTTTTCATAAAAAACATCGCATTTAGGGATGATGCGTAGAAATAAAGGACCGCCATTTCATATTCCGACATGCGTGGTGGAATCAATTTGCATAACGCCTTGTGTGAAAAGTGAGTTTACGAAAGAAAAATATGTTTTTGCGTGGAATCATGGAGAGACTGTTTTCTCGGTTGAAATAATTCCTCGAGAATTTTGCATTTAGCCATAAGTTTTACTCGGAAATTCTTGTTTATGACGCTGTTTTGCCACTCGACTTTGCTCTTTTATCAGTAAAATACTTTTTTAACGATATAATATGCAAAAACACATATTTTATACTCTTCATAAAATATTCTTGTCCTATTCATAATCAAAAGAGAAATTGAGGAAAATTTATTGTATATAAGGAACATCACAAATCTATCCTTGTTGCAAAAAATCTAAACGTTTCCATATAAAAAGAGCATTTATGGCTCTTTGTACTGTGAAAATTATTGAAAAATAAATCGGCGTTCTTTTTTCATTTTTCGTTTCTCCTTCGTTTCGCCGTTTTTGTCAGGGACTTTTAATCATGCCGTCATTTGTGGATGTGTCACGAATATATTTTTAAATTTTGGTGACATTTGTGGCACAAATTTGTTGAAAAATATTTTTGTATCCCTTGTTATATACAAGCTACACGTTGACCCAAAACGTACATCAATAGTAAGTAGACATAATATTATGGTCATATAAGATATGTACTTTGGTAAATAGTTTATTAAATATAAATTAACATTCATGACTCATTTTTACAATTTTAATACAAATTAAATACGGTATTTAAAAATTAAAATTAAAACAAATAATTACATGATATATCAATTCAAAATATATTTTAAAAAAATAGTCTGCATTATATGCAATTCATTTTTAACATCATTATTGTAAAAATCAATTTGTTGTACTAATACATAAAATATATAAATAGATGCGACAGTTTTCCATATCATGACCAAAATTCGGAAAAAATATTAAAAATAGTATTCACTTAATTCTCCTAAAATTTCAACTTTATAAATGTATTTTTTAGTGTCAGGTCCGTGGTACAGTGGTTAACATCGTTGGCTTCCGAAACGAGTCTCACGGGTTTGAGTCATAGTAAATACAGTATTTTTGCGATGGCATTGGTGATTGTGTTGTCTAAAAATTTCCTCCGAATTTTCCAATTCAAAATAATGGGGTGTAATGAAAGCTATTAGTTAACCAGTATTCCTGTTTTAAACCTTTCATTATATCCCCACTCTCTTTAAAAAATAGAGAGTTAGTAAACAGTTCTCGTAAAAAAAATCTTCTGCTGAGATACATGGAAAGCCATATGCTCGACATTATGAGCGAACATGAATTAAAAATAATCGTTTTGTTCAATTTACAAAGAAAATCCAAATGAATTTTCGTACATTATTTTTTGATTTTAAGACATAATTTTTTTATCGCCTAGGACGTTAATTAAAAGCAGTTAAAATAATGTAATTTAATTTCAATGTACATTCGTATTTATTTATACGTTTCAATCCAGTACATGATTATGAATACAAACAACGTTGTTTTTTATATTTATTGTTCGTGCTATAAGCACATTAAAGAGGTAACGGGCTATGTTTGTGACATGTTATACTAAAGCTAAATTGAATTGAGAACTTTTGTAAGAAATTGCCTAACTACTGTAAGATAATCGTAGCAATAAAAAAAGTTATACTAACATCAGATGGGTTAATTACTTAACATTGAAGAATTTTCTTAGTAGTTAATGAATATTTTTTAAGCTGTAAAATAAAATATAAAAAACTTAGATTTATGGGACAGTCTGTGTAGCGTGATTGATTTATAATTCGTGGCAAGCACGCGCAAAAGATATTAGGGGGCCATTAAATACACCTATGACTGTTTATGGTTTCAAATTGTTTGTAAAACAGTATTTGAGTTATTTTATTAAAACAATATTGGCTGGAGAAGCTGGCTTAATAGTATATGGTCGGGAAAGCTTATGCAAATATTATTAGTTGGCTCAGCACTGTTAACTTACTATCGGGTGATTAAATTCAACCACGTCCTTTTTTCTTTCTCGAGACTTTTTAATCGCTTCTTAATCTATCGAATAGTACATTATGACATTTTTTTAAGTTTTCGTGTAAGCCGCTATGGAAAAATGTCGTAATTATTTCAAGGAAACTACTATTATAGCAATTATACATTTTTCAGTATATATTAAATTTATAACTGTAAATTGTATAGCTAGGTTATTTTTATATAATAAATAATCACTACATTTGGTTATGCATACTACGTAGGTAAAAAATATTTTCCGATTTTTATATGAACGTAACGAGCACATTACAATATTTTAATATACAATTATTCTTTAATTTCATTGATTCACTAGATAATGTGCAAAGTATAATTGAGTTCTTAAATTTTGCTTGAAAAGATACATCTCTTGCATAGAGTTTATAATAATAAGTGTTTTTATATTTCATTTAATTCTCTGGTATGGTTAAATGCATCAGCGCAATATTTTTCTAAACAGGTCCAAACGTCCAACCTTCCGTCTGTATTATGTTTCATTCTTGGCAAAAGACCTTCACTCAATCATTTTTAAAATCATTGTTTTATAACAGGATTTTATTCGTAAGTGAAAGTGGCCTACTAAAATCAACATGTTACCATATTATGAAAAAAATAATTCAAGAAAATTGTACATGCGTAACATTTTGAAAAAAAAGCAACGTGCTTACTTTTAAGTCTTCAAAAATTTGTTTGGAGACTAAAAAACTAAAAATTACATTAAAAATCAACACATATTTTAAGTAATTGTAATTATTGTTTCACACAAAAAAATCGCAGCATTCTTTTAAATGACTCAGTATGCCTACAAGGAGAAAAGAAGTATTTAGTTTTGTACTCATTTTTCCAACAAATTAGCTTAGGGATAGAAAAATTATAGATACTATTATTGATAAAACGTATGGAAATGCACAACATTTGAAAGATTCAAATTTTATATTCGATAAATATTGTTTTGTCAAAAATTTTACATACGGACGTTAAAAATAAATAAGTAAAGTTTATCTGACTTTACTATTAAATACATTTTTTTCTTTTACGCGTTTCTTCGATTTTCTTATTTTAAATATTGTGTTATTATTAACTTTTCCCAGATAAATAAATTTTCTTACTTAATACGTCGCTTCGTAAAGTTTTTTTAAATTTCTAGTTATAAAATAAGTAGCATTACAACAATGTTTATATTTTGAAATTATTTGAAGTAATAAGAAAAGTTCTAATTTTAATAAACTCAAATATTATGTTGCATTATACTTACTACATTTCAGAGGTTATAATTATAAATTTATTTTGAAGCGCTGGAAAATAATATTCAAAAATGTGTTATTTAATACAGCCTCTTTCAAAATTTCATTCATCAGCGAAAACTACCCTATGCTTGAATATACTTAGGAGAAGTAAGATTGTAATTCTCTTGCGTAAGGTGTTGTCGAGTCACAGCCAAGTACTAAAGTTTAAATTAAATCATCCACCAGACGACATATCTACGAGAGTATTTGTCACTCGAGGTTGTAATAATCGTATAACCCAAAAACTGCTTTGTGAGTAGGTGTCTCTTTATTTAATTTACAGACGAAGAAAATTATTTATTTTACACAAATTTCTGTCAAAATCTAGCAATAAAATATGATTATGGCTGAGCTCAAGTTTTTTGTATTTCTTTTTGATATTTTGAATTTATTGTTTTGAAGTATTTTATAATAAATAAACTACCGTTACTGGATATTTTAAATGCATCGTTTTTTAAAGATAGATAAATAAATAGTAAGTTTACTTCTAAAAAAATCTATAATTCGTGATAATCGATTGACCTTTACAAAGCACATCAGATTTTGTTTGAAATATATTGTTTTGTCATTATTTTATACGAATGTGTCTCGCTGCCAATGCTGTATGAAAAAAAAATGAGCGACTAATTTACATGGAAGTGTTTTTATAATTTTTCTAATTAGAAATAAACAGTGTTTGATTGCAATTGAACGAAAACATGCATGGTTACTACTTTGCGTACCACAATGTCTTCCGAAAATATCAATTGTATTATAAAAAGTCGTAAAATATTAATTCGTTTTTACTCAAATAGATCGAATAATAATTACTTTCTTTATATTGGATAGCTGATCAAATATATTTTCCCTTTATGCTAAAACATAAAACAAAACATAATGGTTAATTTAAGACGTACATTATTTGTAATTACCTTTCCTTTTTCTTACTCTGATTTTAAAACGCATCATGTGACAATTAGATGACTAATTTTGTAAAATATTGTTTTTATCGACTTTAAGACGCCATCAATCAAAACACGTTTTCTTTTTAAATATCCATGTAATTACAATATAAAGTGTGTACCTACATTGCATGGAACTTTCTTACCGCCAACAAAACTCGTCATTTCGTTATCAGATTCATGGTCTTGCCGTAAAATATCTTCTTTTGCGTTTTTGGCAGTGATTGTTAGACTTTCTCGATTAAAAGACTGACTCCAAGCCCAAATACTCCGAAATAAGTTTTAAAAATGTGTTTTTTATATTTTACATCATGCTTCTTTTCAATTTTTTTACCATAAATATATCTAAATTACAACATAATTATAATAAGGCAATGAAATGTGCATAACATATGTATATGTATACGAACAAAAAAATAGCAAATCACTTTATTTAAGTTCAATAATATTTACGCTAAAAAGCCATATTTTGTGATTAAGCTTATAGAAACTACATATCTGTGATTGTTGAAACTTCAAAGAATCCTTTATATTTGAAATTATAAACTATTTATTTTGTATGAATACTCTTTTTAATAAATACTTTTATATATTTTAAAGTCATAAAAATGTAGTTTCTACTACTTTTCTTGAAAAATATTCAATCATAAAACTTCAAAAGAAGACATATATTTTGTGTACGCGCAAAGTTTTACAACGCCGTATAAAAGTCTTTCGAAATATTTTAAACGTATTTTTCAGCATTTTTATTATGATTACTCTATTAAAACTTGTATTAAAACTCAAAATATCATGTAGTGGTTGTTTGCAGAAAAAAAACAATGATTTATTTCTCTAAATAAAGTGTTTTCGTTTTTCCATGCAAGCTTTATTATTATTCAAAAACGTTTCTTGTTTTGATAAGCCACTTAAATTACACATTAAGGGGCATAAAATAAGCTACACGTATCGATTTTTATGAACGCAAGAGATTTCATGTTTTCATCCCTATATATTTTTTATATACATGTACTATGAGTAAGAAAAACAACAGAAAATTGTGGACGGCAAGTCACGCACAAAACGTAGCGGGGCATTTGAATAACAATGATCACGCATACCTGGCTTACTACACCTGACCTAAATTATTCCGTTCGGCTTCTTTATTCTGGCCTGATCAATCAAATCTAATGCCATAGCGGATGTTCGCCTAAAAGTTATTGTTTGACATTGTCATTTGAGATATATTTTGATACTTTTTTACTCACTATGTATGATAAAAACGAAAAAATCAAATTGACGAAGACAATCATTTATGATGAAATTAGGGCCTCCAATCCCGGGATTTTGACAGTTCTAATCCCGGGATTTCGAATTTAGGAAATTTGAGAAATTTGAAAGAGGTGTAAAAAAAAAAATCGAAATTTTGGTATTTTTTGAGAATTTTGAGTATTTTTTTTTCGGGAGTATTTCAATTTGTAAATCCTAAAAAAAAGAGCTTTCATGCTGATCATTTTTGGAAAAAAAAATCTATTGAATGCCCTAGACGAAATGTAGTTATTTCATTTAGTTATCTTTAATTTTTTCAAGCTTAAAAACATACTGCGTACAGTTTAATTAGGTACAATTTGAGAAAACCATCTTAAAATACATGTTAAAGACTAGAGGAATAATGAAAATGTGTGAAAGACCCGCAATGCGGAGGAGAAATAACACCAATAGCATGGATAGGGTAGAAAATGTACAAATACATCTTTGTGATGACTGAAACGAGTGGAACAAAGTTTGTAACGAAAGTGATAAAAAATTTAGATTTTGTTAAATAGCTTTTTTAAAGTGGTTCAAATATATTTTTTTAATTGAAAAATTAAAATTTGATTAAAATTGACACTTTCAATATATAAATATGTGACTTAATATTATAGTAACTGTTTAAGAATATTGCGGTTGATATATCGAAATTAAAGATTTTAAAATAAGAATTTTACTAATCAAATCACTCACGATCGACTAAATGATAAAAAAAAAACATCACACACATCCTTGCTCAATGTATAGAATGTTAAATTTTAATCGAACCATTTTTTACAGATTTAATAGAACTGAATCTTCGCACTGAGAAATGCAACGTAATTCGTATATTTAAAACTTGCAAATATATTTTTAAATAAGTAATAAATAATTTTCTGAGATACATTTTAATTTATAAAATCTAATAAAAAGACAATTTTTAGATAATCATTCCGGAATTAAAAAACAACTTTTATTATAATTCGAATCCTTTGTAATTTTGTTTATTAAGGTAGCATTGCTTATATAGTTTTTTTACCATTGTTTTACGTGTGATAATTTTTTTTAATGTCAAAATATTAATAAATACCATGAAACTCTCAAGATTAGGTTCGTATGGCACTGTTGTAAATTTTTATAGTTATTACCTTTTTTATGCTGACTATTGTTTATAAGGGTACACATATTTGAAATATAATATTTATAATAAGGCAAGCTTCAAGTTTTCCACCGTTGAACTGTTCACGCGATCCTTATAGCGTCGCTAGCGTTAACCATAAAACTAAATGATCAGAATAAATATCGTTACAACAGTAGACTGAGTGGAATCTAGGAACAAAAGGTTACATGCTTTAGCGTAGGCCTGGTGTAGGTATTGCGAAGACACGGCGTAGGCTTGTTGCCTGCCATATCCAAAAGCACATAACCATAAAAAACTTTACCAAATGCCGTAGTGAAAATCAATTTACACCGTATAAAGATGATACATTCACTGAGAAGAGGTATAAGTTTTGTTAGGTTTTTTTAACAAAGATTTTTGAACGAGGAAATCTGTAATATAATATATTTGAGTGTTTTTTCTTGAATCTTACGAAAGAAATCAAATGCATTTTTTTTTAATAAATACTGAAAATACCTTAATTTATATAGAGGCAACACGTCTTATGATGAGTTATTTCTATTTTATAAAATAAAATCAATACCAAACGAATTTAAAAAAATAGGAATACAGTGTTTATTAAGTGTTGAAAAAATATTGTTCTATTGCATTTCAGTTATATTATTTACTTCATGCTTTCTTTCATCAAATTAAATACAATCAGTAATGATAAGCGTAATTAAAAAAATGTCAAATCATGAAATCAATAGACAAAAAAGTTTTTTTTAATGTTATGAGATGGGAGATAAACAAAAGGTTACAGTCGTAATAGGTTTAAAAAATTGAGATTTTTCAGGAAGTTATATGGAAACTTTCGAATGATGTAGTTTCAAAATAAATAAAATGAAAACTGGTACATCTACCTTTATCTTAAGAGGAGAGGACTAATAACATCCGTTTTCTCAAGCACCATATTTATTTGAATAACTGTTTAATTGAAGTTGAAATTTTACTAAAATTAGATTGTCAATCTAACGATTTATTTAATCTGTTATTTTTTATTTACTTTCATATTTAAACTTATCTTAGATTTTCATAAGTGGTAACTCCGATTGGGTAACGGATAACTTGTCAGCTAATTTCCATATTATTTACTTAAGTATTTGTTAAACGTAATAAACGTGACGTAAACTTTGTCTTCAGAGCTATGTTTTGCTTCTGTGAAACTTTGCTGCCGATCCTCATGGGCAAGAAAGGAACGACGCTGTACGAAGATTATGAATAATACTAACTATTATTTTTCCACAGGCGCATCAAATAAATTTAAAAAAAATGAAATATTAGTTCTATTAAGTTTCTTGACAACGTAATCAACTAAAACAATACTTTCTTCTTCTACCATTAAATCAAATGGCACTAACATTATTTAGTTTGAATAAAAAAATGTAATTCAATACACTTAGAACGTTAGCTTTTAGTTATAAAATAATAAATATTTAGTCGCAAATTTTTTTATGGTTTAAGATTATCGTGTAAAATGTAAGCCAAAATAACAGCTTTTTATGTCTAGTATGATATATCACTTGTGGTATTAAAAAAGAGTATTTTTGCTGTTTTGTGAGTCTTTAAATAATACACCATGTTTGTGAAACCTAGCGGCAAGAGTTCGATGATTCTGTGCTCATGTCCAGGTAAGATCAATAATAGTTTTTTTTTTATCTCTTTTTTCTTTATAACAATCACTTTGGTCTAATCAATGCACTGAAAAATCTGTTGCACTTTTGGTTTTACCAATCATTTTATTCACCTACAATCTTATTCAAACTAAAATTGTCTCCAGTTTCTACAGATTTTTTTAAAAGCACTGAAAATAACGTTGAAGGAAAATATTTTATACTCACCATAGGAGTCTTTAAAATATTTAAAAAAAAGACAAACATTCAACAGCCCTAATTAAATTAATACGAAAGTCGTGGTCGAGTGATCAACGTCATTGGTTTCAGTCGTGGAGCTGATGGGTTTGATTCCCAGTACGAACATATTTTTTAATCAATTTTTTGATTCCTATACGAAGACATGGATGTCTTAAATTTCCTTCAACCATCCAATCTTTAAAATAGTACTTATCAAAACCAACTAGTAGTTATCTAGCCCTAGTCGTACCATTTTTTAAAGGGAAGTTGACCAACTGAGTAACAAACAGTTCTTGTAGACAAACATACGTTGAGATAATCTTTTTTGGAAGTATTTACACCCAGCACTAGGAGTATAGTTAAAAAATATTCGGTACCAATTCACACACTACTAATTATTTACGACAGTAAATGTTTTACGTGAACGTCGAAGAAAAATGTGCGAAAAAATGCATTTCTTAGTTTTCATCAAATTAATGCTCGTTTCTTTGAGTGAAGGGAGTATTCTACTTTCTAGGTGTCTTCTAAATCTAGAGTAAACATATTTTTACATCAATTTTTAAATTGTTAATTTTCCCTACGCCACGTGGTCCTCGATTTCATTATTAAAAGCCATTTCCGCTGAACTTTGAACGTTCGGACGCATATTTCATGCGGAATTTAATATAACGAGCCTATTAAAGTGTGCGTATTTTTTAAGTGAAAGCAGATTGGTGAACTTTTAAATCACTTTAGTTAAGTAGTGCGGAAAAGGTAAGCTCCTTAACGAAAGTATTATGATAGCTAATTAGTAACTATGGTAAAAAGCGATAAGCAATTTTTACATACCTTACGGTTGATTAATCTTTTTAATTTGTTACTGTACTGATTTGCGCTTGTAAATTCACTTCATTTATTTTAGAATTTTTGTTAAGTAAAAAAATACGAAAAATTGGCGCAAAGGTAAAAAATGATATAGTTTTTAGTTCTACAATTTTTTAAAAAATAATTGATAGCTATTTCGGCGTATACCATCATCAAACTTATTTTTAAGCTTACATTTACTCAGCTAAATATACTGCAGAATATAAACACAATGTTAAATTTCAATCGTTCAAAGTATGTACATTTGCACAGATTTTGTCACTAACGACCTAGGTTTCGCCTTTCGGCATCTTCAGGCGTTCAAGTGCACGGATGAACTTGAACTGACTCATGTTTATATATTTAATACAAAAAATTGTAATATAAATTAATATGTTAGAGTGGATTAACAGGATGTATTGTGTATTTATTTTAAGCCAGTATATATAGCTGAGTAAATGTAGGTTTAATCATAGTTCTGATAAAAGAATACGCCAAAATAGCTATCAACTCTATAAAAAGTATTTTTGTAAAACTATGTACATGCTTTGTTATTTTTCCCCTTGTGACAGTATTAATTTTCCAAGATTCCTTAAATCGGACTATATGTGAAAAACATCAATCAATAATTTGATAGTTAACAATGCAAAGCAATATATCTTCGATATACCGACAAAAGGCGATAAGAGAAAAAATCTTGCATCGAAATAATCGGTGTTTTTGATAATCATGAAATTTTAACATCTCTATTTATGCACCATATCATTTTTTTCGATTCAAACATTTTATAAAATAGGTAATGATTAAAATTTGTATCTACATATTCAAAAGGTTATTTATAGTTTTTTTTGCAAAAAATAACGGTGTATATGACTTGATGTATATTATGTTGGACTTATATAAAAATACGCTGAATATTACTTAACTTGTTTTTTCAAAAGATAAAGTATGTTCAAATCTATCTATCTGTATTCATAATTCAAAACAGACGGTTTTTGCTTAACGCCTATATCAAAAATATTATCATGTTTTAAGTAAAATTACTTTAAAATTAACAAAACTAGAAACGACTAGAGCTTCATTTTTTTTTCAATCACAATAATTGATGATAACTTACTTTAAATATGTGATATTGTAATATTCAACAATCAAACATTGCTTTTATTTTTTTTTGCATAAATATAAAATAACAGACAGATGCAAACGTTTTTCTTTTATTTGAGTGCGTAATGTATATCGATAAAAAAAACTGATTCACCTTATTCCAGTAAAATCATTTGAATTTTAGGCGAATATAATATACTTACATAATCAATCTTGGGAGGAATTTGAAATTCAGCGTTAAACAAAAAAGCTTTTTCATGTATTTTAAATGGGGTTGGAAAACATTCATATTCATTATTATGCGTAGGTTTTTAGTATCGTAATGCTTTTAACTTTAAGTAAAGTAAAGTTACTAGCTTGTTCATTGAACAAATTTTAATTTATTTAATTTAGTATGCCAAATTTGTACGCAAATCATTTTCTAGCTGTTTTATATTATGTTTTAAGTCCATATTGAGAAGTAAGCACTTTTTTCAATACGCCACAAGTTGATACAGCCAAATCAAGTTAAGCTTATTTCCATTTCACTAGAGAGTAAATTAATCTCTTCGTACACTGACAAGCTAAGTAATTTCGTGAAAGTGCGCAACTTTTGTTTTAGGGTTACTAAAGTAGTTCAAATTAATTTCGTTCATCACATACCTACCATAATGAAAATAAAGTGTTTATTTTATTTCGTGCCAAAATTATGTATTTACGTTAAGGTGCTTAGATTTTCTAAAGATATTCTAAATTCAATATCGTATATAAAATTAAATTTGAAAACTTTGTTATTCCACTTGTTGTATTACAAAATGTGACGCGTGTTTTGTCTCTTTGACATCATACATAACATAAAAAGGTTTACGAATTAACTAAAAATTGATTCTAATTCTAATATTATAAATTACAAAATTAATGTCGGGATTTGGCCGCAGGGAGGGTAAGATACAAACTTTGATAGTAATAATGTATAAACTAATAACTTACATTAGGTACGGTAAAACCCAAAAGAAATAAATTCAACAATGGAAATCTCTCTATCTTAACACAAAAAGTGGATTATCAAAGTTATTAAATATAATGTTATATCAAAAATAAACTTCCACAGAGTTACCGCCGAATCCATCAAAGATATTAACACTATACAATATAACTAGTGAGTACACTAATAATAATTAAACACGCAACTTCTGTCAAATTAATCAATTTGTAAAAAATTTAGGTGAAAAATATAAAATAATTTATTTATAGTGGCTACGTAATACATTAATGTTACTTCTTAATTGTATTATATATTGAAGTGTGATAATGTTCTAAACTAAAAATATTCTACTTTTCTGAATTAGTTTGGTTTGCAGAATAGATAAAATATGATTGGGACTATTTTTTACTTGAATACTCAATGATTATGATTGGAAGTAAAGGTAAAAGTTTTATGTCAACAGTTAATATGGAAATATAAACGAATTTATTACTCCGAAAATATACTTATAGATAGGGCTTCCAAACCGGCTTAAACCGAAACCGGTAAACCGGTTTATTGCGTGTTTTGAAAAAACCCGAAAACCGGTTTATTTCACTCGGTTAACCGGGTTATATAAAAAATACTCTTTTCTTCTTTTTCATTGTTTTTTACAAAAAGAAAAATGTTTTATAATGAATTTACTGCGTAATATAGGAAACAATTCACAAAATACAACAAACATGTACATATATATATATATATATATATATATATATATATATATACATTTTGTAGAAGAATCTACTTCTGTCTCAAAGTTGTATAAATTTAACATTTTTTCGTAATTATTTATTAAGATACGAATGATTCTTAAATGCACGTCACTCAATAACCTTCATTGAATTGTTGAAAAAAAAACATCCTAGTAAATCTCTAAAAAACTATTTATAAGAATTCCATATAATTAACATGTACCATTTTTAAGTGTATGCAATTTTATGATTAATAATCTAAATCTCTCTACCTAATTTTATGCATATGTGTGCTTGTTACTAGCTAGATAATTTCTTTGCATGATTTTTGAGTATTAGCTGTTATGCCAAATATTTAAAAATGTCTACGATTTTTTTTTGCATACCTACCTAATCAAAATACATGATATTTCGGTTTAAACCGGTTACCCGGTTTATTTGTCAGAAAAAAACCGAAAACCGGTTAGTGCTTAAGTCCGGTTAGTTGGAAGCCCTACTTATAGACCTAAAAAACGCTGGTTTGCACTAATATGTGGAGAGCTAAAATTTCCAAATATAACCTTTAGAATTTGTAAATATTAGTCCATTGACCTGATTGATATAAGTAATCAAATATTGCAGTATAAATCATTTTCATGATTGTTTTCCCTAATTCGTGTGATATGTCAACATGTTTTAGTATTTCTAGACAAAACAGGGTAATTTGTAATGTACAGATGTAATCCTTAATATATCGATGAAAATCCTCCTCAGACGTCCTTCTCATGTTCTAGCAGGATTATCCTTCGTGAGTGTACACTGTACAAGCATTAAGTATTTATGAGAGTCTTGTGAGAGTATCAATAAAACCGCTGATACGCGAAATATCCATGAGTAAACATTGTCAGCCCTTTTTTTCTGTCTTCTCCAATACAAACACGAGACCTTTTTTATTTTTATATTGTTTGTGATTTTTTTGTGCGCCTAAAAAGCTTTTCATAAAAACAAACCCTGAGAGGTACACTCTAAATTGGCCTTCGGTGTGGATTTCGTACGCCTAATGGTTTGCTTTTGAATGAAAATTGATTTTGTAAGTCTCTTTTAAATTCAAATGAACGCCGAATTTATAAAAAAAAAGATAAAAAACGCCGTCACTGAATATTTGGCAATACAATTAACGTCAAACAAACACTCTGAGATTTAAACTGATTTTTAAAAATTTAGGAAGATTACAATTAATCTCGATTTGATCTTCACACATTTTATTACAAAAATATATTTTTTCCTATTCTAAAGCATTTTTTTTGCTTTTCACTATTTTTATGTATAGTTTTATAAACCTAAGAAAAATCTTATTCTTAAATAATTACAACAGTCAAGTTATAAGTGAGCAACTAGCCAAACGTTCTATATGTTATTATTTCATTGAAAATTTATTTGATAAAAATTGACGCACTATTTTTAAATATCAAACATGTCAAAATTATATTTTTTACACATAAACCAAGCGGTTTTGAAGTTACACTTTATAAAAAAAATCATTTGTGATTAAATTTTGATATTTATAAAAAAATACTCATTTAATACAGTTTAACGTGTCATAAAATATTAAAAAAACTAATAATACTGTACACGTAGTTCCAAAAGCAAAATATTTTTTTAAAATGCCCTGCTTAGTAATGAGCTCTGAAAGTCTACTCACTTCGTGTTTCTGTGTAATCTATTCCAGTAACTCGTCTAGATCTCCATTGTTTCCGGTGAGTTCAAGAAGATTTATGTAATTATTTTTGATAGAACTAGCAAATAGGTAAGGTCAATGATTTGCCGCTTTTCAGTTAACTCGTTAATGAGGACTATCTTATGAGGACAAATAAAGTTATTTATAGCTTCTTTTTGGTGTGAAAAACAAGGTAGTATTTAAAGCGTGTATATAATTCGTGCAAAGAGATCGTCGACTTTATTATGTAATATAATTAATTGATTACCATATCAAGTAAAAATTACGATATAATGTAAATAAAACAAAATATTTATTTTTCATCTAAAATAATAAGTTTAATAAAAAGATTAATGTTTTGAGCATTTAAGGAATACCATAATACAAAGGCGAAACTTCTTTTAAATATTTACTTTTTACTCAAATAATTTGGGTTTATTATAAGAAGACTTATCCAAAGTCCAAATTTAAATCTTTTATAGTTTAGTAACGTTCATATAAGAATGAAAACTTCACAGTTAATTATTTTCGATAGAGTACTTAACTCATGTTTTAGCGTTTAGCTGTATTAAAGATCTTTGCACAAACTTTTATAGCCAAAAATAATAATCCAAATCCAAAATTTAAATAGCTTTCAATAAGTCGATAATTGAAAACTACTTAAGTAACTTAATTATGTATGTACATTAAAATTATAATACTTACTCTATAAATTTTGAAAGTGTTTATAATACCGGATCAATATTTGAAATTGATTTAAAATATAATCGATGTTTGTTTTCACTTTTGCGAAAAATGTTTTCCGTAATGTTTACTTTACGTAACGCATGGATTATACAGGCATAAACGCGCTTCGAAGGCATACAGTAACCGCAGCATTGGAGACAGGGTGCTTTATCGAAGAGCTTTCGTCCGTGGTTAAAAGAGCGCTTCCTATTGGCGTGCTTTGAAACTATTAGCACGTTATTTAAAGCTCATTATCCGCCATTAAGTGTTCCTGTAGACCAGCAGCAGTACAACACAAGGTGAACAGTTCAGTTTAAGCAAACGGTAAGTGGTAAATAAGATAAAGAGGATTTATTTACAGGAATGGCGCCAAAATGAATTCCAGCTGGGCTTAAAAATATAGATTTCACAAAATGAATGGTTTGCAATAATTACTACTTTCATAAATACTTATTTTAACTTGCACACAATGTAGTTCTTTAACTCCATATTGAAGTTATACAATAATTAAATTCGGTATAATAAATTGGTAATTTTATCACAAAATTTCTTTTTTTGCTGATCAAGATAATAATTAGACGCATTTTAAATAAAATAATGACAATTTAATGATATTTAGTATGAGTATTTTAAAATAAAATTGTTTCACTTCGTAACGAAACAAAAATACAATATCATGCGTATTTTAAAATATAAGGTTATTTATGATATACCTCATCTTTTGACAGTTTTTTTTTATGTAACTTTTTAAGAATTTTAAAACACATATATTCGTTTAAATCGTACCCCAAAAAAAATACCCTAATAGCAAAAAAATAATTTGACAAATTATATGGTCAAGTTTAGTTTGAAGGAGAGAGTGGCGTGGATGGATACGTCTTTGGTTCCTTCCTTGGTAACTAAAGCTATTGAGAACAAAACAATTCCAGGGATGTTTTAAAGCGATATAAAGCAAAATCGACAGCAGTAGAATATTTTCCATTTATGTGTCTCCTGAAAACTTTTCCTTTTTGATATAAGAGGTTGTATTCCCAAAAAAAAATACCAACGATAAAATAGTTTAGTGAAATAGTTGTGATTTAAAAAAAAAACAAACAATATCTACTGCCTCTTATCCAGTAAAACAACTCAGAATTCAACACTTATTAATTGATGAAAATCTGTACCAGTCTCTTGTATTTTTTCAAAGAATTGAAATTTTAGTCTCCCGAGTGGATCGTTAAAATTTTCTCAGAAGAAAGCATTTTTTAATGAATTTTGATGTCCTTTGATAGCATACTGCACGGATGGCGAAACTTTTTGAAAGTTGAAACCAACTACGATAATCTTAAGAAGTTTTGGAGCCGCCAAAGAGCCTCATACAGTTACTACACATATACTTAGCATTACTTAGGCACATATTATATTATCAACTCTAATTTTCGAGCTGGCACTATTTTGCCACAGGATTACAATTTTATGAATTAATTTACCGAACTAACTTGTTTATTAAATTACAAGATATATGTCTATATTATACATATACAATACAGATATCAACAAAATTATACGCGAGTTGCAAATTCCAAGCGAAATAATAATATTTAAGACAAACCTCATTATCACTTTTGTATCAAGAATGAGTTAATCATACATGAAATTTTAAAGCATTTATGATTACGTATTAGGTATATCAAAATTTTTTTGACTATACACCTTTAGAAAAGGAAGCACTAAAAACATTATTCACATTGATTCAATGGTTATCATAAAAAAGTACGGATATTTTTTCAGAATTAAAGTCATCACAAACATTTTATTTTTAAATAAACTTTATAGTTAATTATCTTTTTTTGGTTTGACACAAATATTTGTTCAACACAAAAAAATGACATTGAATATATTAACAAAACCAAATTAAAACTGAAAAAGAATAGAGGGTTGATTTAAAAAAAACTATTTATATTTTCTCTAATTTTATCTGCTTATTGATTAAACAAATGAATATATAGCTTGCAATATTTGTTTCTTTGCTTATTTTATAAAAAGACCACAATCCTACTTATATAAGTATGAATTTCTTCCAAATTTTCTTAGTACACATTTCAGATGCCAATTATTCTAAGCACGCACTGGCAGCTAGCAAACATTTCTATGTTCAAGCGCTGTATCGTAGAAAAAGTTCTTCAACTTTGCCTTAAGTCAAATTGATAATAATTGAAAGATACATAAAATAAATAAATTTACCATTGAGAAAAAAAAATGAAATATAAATGCGTATTTTTTTAGATTAATATCATATATGGGATAAATTCTACTTCACAATTAAACGATAATTTCTAAACTTCTCAACTAAATAATAACGAATAACATTATTATATGTACATATATCAGTGTCGAGATTTTAAACTTTTTTAATAATAATTGGGTCCATTAGAGGTGAGCCAAGTGGTATTTTAGAAAAAAGAAACACTTGTAGTATTCTACACGTCTTAAAATATTGTTAAAGTTAAGTAACCTCAGATAATACACACTGCAATAGTTTTATCTCCGTAAAATACAAATATGCAATCCACCAAAATACCAAATAAAGTCGTGATTGTACTTAAAAGTCCAATTTTTACCATTTTACTAGTACTTAATATGATCAGTTAGTAATATATAATTTATGTAATAAGTAAAACTGAGATAAAACAAAAAATTACGATTAATCTTCCAAAAAATGCATTTTGGTCGATGAAAATGTTATGTGAAAGGTCAAAAGACTCATCGGCAATCAATACAGCGTAGTTTATATGAAGTGCATAACTATTATTTTAATTACATTTGATTTTTGATTTGTGATATATGAAATAAAGAATGTGTTTCTTAGATAATTGTGTACAAAATAATAATTGGATAATTAATGGGGAAAATATGTTTCATAGTGAATCTCCGGAATAGCTATTTTATGTTTAACATTTAATTATTATAGCAGTACGCCATTAGGAGTAAGGAAAATAAAGCATTATGAATGTAATTAAATCCATTAAAAAGGTTTAATAACCCTTGTAAAGGTTTTCCCAATCCACTGGGACTTCTCTCATCACCTAGTTTACCTACAAACTCTGCTCCATTCTGTATATCCTTGGGTAGGAACTAATTGATAATCCGGGAAGCGTTTTAACAAAAAGGTTATCGGTTTAAATTATTTGATAGGCTCTTAATACATTTGTGGATTTTTTCTCTTTTTTATTTTCTTAGAACGAATAAAAAAAATCGAGATTTTGGTGTAATATTTGATTGAAATACGTAATTGTTTTCAATTATAATTTGCATAATTATTTCATAAGAATTTTCCGTTCATTCTGTTTTTCTGTTCAATTCATAAGATGCTGAATAAATTTCATAATTAATAAGCTAATTTGTTCCTTTGTGAAATAAATTACAAAAATCATATCAATTACCGTTTTTGAGAAACCATAATCAATTCTTATTATATAATCGTTTATTTTCTTTTTTATTATGAACAGTCCTTTCAAATAATAAACGAGTTTATAAAAAATTAAAAAGTAAACATATTATATCACCGGTCAAATGAAGTAGACATATAATAATATATTTATTTTTTTACCGTGTCCGCTCCCAATGTGGAGCATATGGACTCTTAATGGAGTTTATCTCAACAGAAATTTTTCTACGAACACTTAGCTTATTTTTTTGGTTGGGTAATTCATATGCATTCTTTTTAAATATTTACTATTTATTACAATATATGAGTAAATAGAGCTCTAAATATCTATGATGTTTTTATGTCCTTGAATTGCAAATCTTCTGATATCAGGGATTGGTGATTTTAAATATTGTGTCTGGTTGCCACATCCATGTTCTATTTGAAACTTCCACTAGTATATGTATATATATCAGGGGTAGGAAACCTTTTCATTTCTGAAGGTCACATTCATTTATCTGATTCAACATAAGGCCAGGCCCGAGCCAGAATCTCAATTGCGCATACCCGCCCGAGCCCGGCCCGATGGTAAGGCCCGGTCCCGTGAAAGCATCTTGTTTATATAATACACTTACACAACGAAGATGCATAATTCAAGTGCATACATTGTAAGTATTCAGACTGCAAGAAAGCTGCGCCAAAGTGAGAAATAATATACGAGCATTCATTAATGTCGACAAATGAACAACAAAGTATATTTCTATGAAGCATAAAATGTTCAGGCGAAAAAATAAGCACCATAGGCGTAAGTAAGCCTTTCTCGAATTTATTTCGCAGCTGTTTTAAAAAATCTACTAACCCGAAATGTGCCGACGGATATTTTACGCCTTTGCCAACGTTTCACATTTCAGTTGGCCGACTTAATGGCTGCGAAGGCACCCGCCGGCGACCACCCCTGGAATTTTAGTACCCCGATACTAATATTGTTTTAAAAGGCTCCAGTTAATTAGGATAATTAAAGCACCCTTGTTTTGATTTATTAAAAAAATAATGAATTAACCCCGTAGAATTTTCTCCTTAACTCGAAGGTGGGCCACTTAGTTTTTTTTTAAACATCTGTGTTCAATACTCATAATGAATGGCCAATTTATTTTATTTTTCTATAATTCTTAAAACTACTACAAACATGACATACTAAAATAAGATTGACAAATGTTTCTTATTTTTAATGAACGATAGTAGTGAAAATATTTAAAAAAAAAATCTATTACAAAAAAAGTAATGAATACAAAAATTGCTTGGAGTTTTTCAAACGATAATTAAAAAACAAAATAATGCGCACTGTAATAGTATTTTTTACCTTGCATCAAGTCAAATATTATAAATATGATAATATACTTTCTAACAACTATGCATTTAAAATATTCATTTGTTTGTATTCATGTAGCTAAAACAAGCTTTGGTCAACTATGAAGTATTTCAACAGAAGCATTTACTTGATACATTACCATTAAAATAAGGAAAAAAAATGGTCAGAATTTAAATCAATTTTTGGTCAGAATAAAAATATGAACGGTCAGAATATTTAATAACAATTTTGGTTAGTAGGTTAGGTTAGGTTAGGTTTTTTTTTAAAATTTCATCTAAATTGTGACTATTTATTCTGACCGATATATTATGACCATTTTATATAAATTCTGACCAATGTTATTAATTCTGACCAAAAAAATACAATTCAAATAATAATTGTGCCCACTACAGGTGAAGTCAGTCAAGTAGTAAAATGGTTAAACTTTTTTCTTGGGCTTTTAAGTACAATCACGTCTTTATTCGCTGTTTTTGTGGATTGCATATTTTTATTTTACGGAGATAACCACTATTGCAATGTGTATTAACTGAGGTTACTTCACTTGTAAGACACTTCTCTCATCTGACTTATTTTTTTTAAATCTAAAATATCACTTAGCTCACTTCACCTCTAATGAGCCCAATTGTAAGCAATATAATCTTAATTGAGTAATATTTTAAAAATATTATTTAACTTTATCGTGAATGAACAATTACATAAATAAAGTAAAAAATTTGGAATTGCATTGTATGACAGAAACTATGGATATTTTAGACATTTCTTTTATATTAAAAAAAATGTTATTTTTATTATGATACATTTTCAAAATGTAAAAGAAACCCAAACATTTAGAGAGAACACTTCAACTGAATTATATTTAAACTATATCAATATGTTTGAGTAAATATTGAAACAACATCAAAGTTTGTTTTTGTTGAACGCTGCTCGAGAATCTAAATTAAATATCTCTTACATCAATACAGATTGATCCGTATCAATGCACTAAGATTTCAAATTTGTATACACAAAGTCAATAAATTTAGCCATAAGAAGTAAAATCAGTTAGACAGCTTGTACGTCAAAGAGACGAAGAAAAGCTTTGACAGCAAATTGATGAGCTGCCGAATGGCGAAATTCATTGGAGCGTGTTTGAGAGCAAAGTCTAAGCGAGGCAACGCTAATTAACCAAACTGCTTGCCATATATCACAGTTCGATACTGAACAAAGTGATAGAGGTAATTAGTTACAATATCCATATAGGTGAGTAAAGGGTTAAAGATGTACTGTACCTTTGATACGTTATTATTTGTACTTGTTATGAGCATCAAAAAATCGTTAAGCCAATGATATGCGTTCAAACGATGTTTACTGACGAACATTATTGGATCACTGATTATGAAATCAATATGTAATGTACTATTAAGTTATTTAAGAATTGAATATTTTTAAAGTTTAATTTTAGATTTGCGGTGTTGTCTGATGGTTTTTCTCAAAGAGGCGAAGCACGTTTTGTAACATATCGAAGTTATAAAAAATATGTTTTATATGACAAATATTGTGTTTGATTAATGAACGATTTTTTACATTAATAGACAAACAATAAATAGACAAACGATTAAAAGACAAACGATTAATAGACAAACAGTCATTTTGTATTAATTGAAAAATTTGTAACTTTTTTGGTGTTTTTACTTTAGTAAAAAAAATACACATCGCTTGGCTCAATGCAATTATTGGTTAGCATGCGTTAAAACTGTTATCACTTAGTGATGATAAGGCACAAAACTTAAACGAGTTATGATATTTAAAACATCACACTTTAATTTTTGTCCGTTGAATCCGAATTCCATTATTTGAGTTTGTACTGTATTTAAAAAAAAAAAAACACAAAGCTACGATTAAAAACATTTATTGTTTAAGAGAGAAAATTGTGCCATGCTTGTGACTTTATTATTGGCTTTAATCATTAGCATTGTCAATATTATGAATGGAAAGACATTTTTTTCAAACAAAACACAATTTTATTCATGTTTATTGATAGTTAAAGAGCTTTTAAACTATCTGTATTTTTCGATTATAATTGTATGGTATATCTAACGCAAAGATAGTTTAAAAACAATAGTTTTTTTTTTCAATCAGGAAATAAGCAATTTTAAACGATTGAAATGGGAAATAACTCACATGTAGTTTTAGTTAACAAACTGTTTTTATTACACCCCAAGAACGAACTGACGTAAACTTTTATTTCAAATTAAAAAGAATGGAATAAAGTGTACACTTACCAAATTTCAAAAACCTAGCTTATGGATTATGGACAAAGTGTTACGGCACACAAAG
The DNA here is from genome assembly GCA_031772345.1 of Himalopsyche anomala. Taxonomy (NCBI): domain Eukaryota; kingdom Metazoa; phylum Arthropoda; class Insecta; order Trichoptera; family Rhyacophilidae; genus Himalopsyche; species Himalopsyche anomala. The sequence goes on along the minus strand of CM062828.1, from coordinate 14,930,794 downwards.
GTACCCTTCTATATAATATCAAAGGATGGAATTATGTGACAGACTATAAAATGCAAACATTTAAAAGTGGCAGATTTTTCCGGAAAAGCCCACGCAAGCGACTTGCAAAATAAATAAAAAAAAAATCAAAACAAAGATAGCAGGTAGGTTTAACAAATGTGACCTGCGTCAATTTTCCCAACATCCAAATGGACGACGTGTTTTTGTCGACCCCAAATATCATATCCATATTTTTCCGAAAATTTCAACCAGTATGATATGAATAAAATAATAGTTTGTTTTAAGCAAAACCAAAAAGACACCAACACCCATATAAATTGAAATATAAATATGCCTCGTTTTTAAAGGACGTCTACGTATCTTATTTATTCGGTAAAGCCTTACTTGGCGAAGTAATGCAAAAAAGTATCCCACATAATATTTCAATTAGTGTCCTATACACATCGATAAACTTCCATTTATAAATAATTGTGACCGTTTGCTTCTAGCATTCTTTTTGAAACTATCTGAATAAAATAATATGTTAGATGTTAAATCAATTTATTAAAACGATCAAATCAGCAGAGAAATAATGTATTTTAAAAAACCTAGAATATATTCGTTTAATAGAAGGAGAATTAAAATAAAAATGAAACAAAAAAATAAGCTATATTTTAGATCTATACAAGAAATTATCATTTCTATTTTCTGGTTCGAAGCGCAGTGGTCAAAGTTGTCAAAGGCTTCCGTGGCGGATCTCACTGGCTGGCACAGAATTTTTCAATCGGATTCTGTCAGAAAGCATAGTTGTTTGTGATTTATTCATTTCTTCCTACCCACCTTTCCAATCTTAATATAACGAGAAGCAACGAGACTGATTAACTGACTACTAGTCGTATCCTAACCCTATCCTTTCTATCGTGAAAGTTATCGTAGCAAAATCTTTTGCTGGAGTGGACCCATGGATAAAGGAATCCATAGGAATCAGTTTTATGTCTTATACACAACATCAACAGATTTATATTTAGACTAGTTTGTTTTATAAAGTATATCTTATCAGATAAACCAAAGCTTAGACTTAATCCTGACAATGTTGTTAAACCGAAATAACTATAAACCAATTTAAAAAATGGTTGTATAACTAAATATTTTCAAATAAATAACCCTTTCATTTTTTAAGGAATGTGTGGAACAAAATACACTTCCCAAAATTAAAGAATCAAAAAAGTTCATAAAATGATTCCATTATACAATGTTAAAAAGCACCTATCTTTTATCTCAAAGAGTTCACCACTTTTTAATTAATATGGAATTCAAAAAGCTTTTAACTGACAAAATATTTATCACACTTACCATTTGTATCGGTCGCTTTCCAATTTGCACAACAGCTTTCAAATAATGACAATAATCATTTCATTCGATTCGAATGGTTTTCTTTTTTTTTTCTCTCGTGCATATTTTTGAATTATTTGACCTTTCGTTAACCCTTGTGAACCTTTTGCGTAAGCACGATCTTAGATTAATTTCCTTGGGCTGCTCCTGATTGTCCCAGGATCTGGTTAATTAGGTTTCACATTTATTAAGACGTGCGTCGCTTCCAGTGGCACTACCATCGTTTTCTAACATAACATTACTCTGAATAAATTCCAGTAAATCATAACATTAGTCCACTATGATATGGGAAAACTTTATTTTCATTCAAGTTAGAAATTGGAAATCTTTTGTCTTATAATTATATATTTTAAATAAAATAATAAACAATCAAATTTTGATTCGATAAAAAAATAGTTCCCGCCACCACCCGCTGTGTACATACAGCCATCGCCAAGAGTACGCCAGTTAATTTTAAACACGCAGCTAAAAAAATACATTAACATATTTGTTTTAATTGAACCAGTGTAATAATAACCATTTTTAAATTTATAAAATAATGAAAACTCATAAAAAAACGAAGACTGTTGGATTCAAAATAGTAATAAATAATCCGTAGTGTTAAAAGTGTTGACGACTCCTGTTTTGACCTGTCAAACAAAAAACGCATATTCAGTTGTTCTGTACACCGAAACTTCAGCAATCTAACATAAGAGATATTAAAGTACTCACTTTAGAAAGAAACATTATTTCAAGTGAAATGCATATTTTAATTTTGTATTTTTTTACTATTTCCATACTTTCTGTAACTAGTTTTAATTTCTTGTATCTTTAGACATAAAAGCAAACAGATAAACTTAAACTGATGTTAAGTTACTAGTTCTTATCCTGTGTTCATGATAATAATTTATAGAACATAATTATATTATTATCAATAAATTTAATGTGATTAAGCTTATGGAAGTGTATACTATTCAATATTAAAATTCCATCAAGCACCTTCAGTCTAAATCTTTGGTTTGAAAAAAAAACAGGCTAGTAAAAAGCCTAAGTAAAGCTTTAAAAATTGTAAATGACCAAATAGCTAACGGTGTGTGTTAGTAAAACATCCATTTATTTATAATAAAAAGTTCTCTGAACGGATACATTAAAAAATATATACATACTTATTTATGTTAACAGTGTTTTTCAGAGTTTATAATTCATCGTGCTGCAGTCATAATGATATTACTAACGCGCCTTGTGCGTAAAACATCTTTGCATTTATGGAGGCAGGTGAAAAACGGCCAACCAGCTGTCATTTATGGCGATCCCTTTATTATTATTTTTTTACAATGGCAATACCGGGCGGTCAGTTTGCATATTTAGCGCTTCATTTAATTTTCGAATTAAGAATACATTTCCGGCTTTTAAATTGTTCCTAACCTCGCGTGTTATATGATTTACAATTTAAAAAAAACATAATGGCGTCCGGCTAGCCAGGCGTGTTTCTTTTTTTTGTACGATTGTGTTCGGCATGCTGTGTTTTTTGACGTAAGTAATTATAAATGGTATTTTACACACTAATTTGCATGAATATAGTGATCAATAATGAATCTTAGAACAAAAAATAATCAGTTAATAAAAACTATGTCATTATATAATATGGGCCCTTGAGAGGTGAAGTGAGTCAACTACTAAATCGGTAAAACTTTTTTCTTAGACTTTTAAGTATGAATACAATCACATCTTATTTGGTATTTTGGTGGATTGCATATTTTCACTTTACGGATTACTATTGCAATGTGTATTAACTGAGGTTAATTCACTTTTACGATACTTTTGTACGTATAGAATATTACAACGCATCTTTTTTTTCCAAAAATACGACTTAGTTCACTTCACCTATGTTACAGCTTCAAATTTTTACTTGCGGTGCATTCATCATAAATAAATTTGTATTAAAAATGTTCTTTATTGAAACATAAATAAATATTTTGCTACATTAAATATTATGTATGTTCAAGAACAAAAAAACATTTTGTGGTATAACTTGAAGTGAAAGCCTCAGTTGTTTGAGTAAGTTTACATTTAAAGAAAAATCCATTATCACTCAGTTATTTCTTTTGAAATAATAAACTTGTGATTCTATACGCCTCATTTTTATGTAATCATTTGAAGTCGTTGGCTTAAAATATAGAACAACGTAATAATAAAATTTTCTGATAAAATAGATAATATAATTAAGTATATGGAATATTGAAGCGGTTTTAAAACTTAAAGCACGGCATGCTCTATCCATTTAACATTTTCTGTGAATTGAAACAATGAAATTTTGGAATACAACTCATTCTTGGAATATTTATAGTTTACGTGACGTTAAAGATAAATGAAATGGTATTGTATAAGAGAAATCATGTTTAAACTTTTTAAAGTTATGTTAAAATTATGCAGTAAAAATTATAAAACGTTTTTGTCGTCAACTCATGAGTACATTTACTAAAAAATGAAACACGATTTGTAGTACTTTTACGAAAGTATAATATTGTGAAACGTAGAGTTTGTGGTACTAAAGTCAACTATCTGTCTTAAAAATATATAAATTAATAAAGTTTACTTATTTATTTATTAACATGTATATTATAGAAAAATTATAAATCATTAGTTCATTTATTTTTCATTGTAAAAATAGATTATCGTACTTAAAAAAATAAAAACTTTGGAAATTGCAAGTTAGTCAAGCGAGTAAGCTCCAACAAAGGACACTTACATTAAAAATATAATTCGTCTCAACTCGCTTATGTTCACGTGAAATATGCTGTCATCCAAAGAAATACTGTTTAAATATGTTAAAGCGCTCCACAGTGGCATCTCCATTGACAGGCTGATTTTTCACCTTGGAAGAACAAACAATTCTTCAAAAATATGTTTATTATGTGATATTCTCACTTTGGCATATTATACGCTGAAAAAAAATTGTGACCAGAGAAATTTCTCTTCAGCCGTTCAAACTCTTAAAGGTGAGTATGCATAAGAGAAAGTTAGTTGGATAAAGCCATGGGTAATATCCATACACCCTTCAGTGACAAAAAATCTTCTGAATTTATTGATGTAGTTAAAAGAGATCACCCTTCAAATTAGTCGTTCAACGACTCCTCTTGGTGAAACCGTGGTATGATGGGTGATATAAAAAAGAACTAGTCAATCGTCCCTTCTATGCACAATTATGTTTGTTGGATACAAGATAACGTTTTATCATGAGTAAACGACGTTAAAAAAGTATGAATTAATTACACTATTTTCTGTCCCATTTTTTAATATAAGGTAGCCAATATGCGACAATGGCTTGAATAAGTCATTCATTGCAAAGTGTCCGGCGTGCCGTGCATCGTTACGTGATCTCCGCAGCCTCTCTGAAATGCGGCAACCCTCCGAGGAGTGGCGGTTTGGCCCTCTCGTGGAGGTCTGCCCATTACACAAATTGATATGTTCCGGCTATTGTACTTCCTTGACCGGATAACTTTACACAATGAGGCTATAATGCCGTGACGCGACCGAGACAAACGAATGGGGCTAAAAGGCAAGGTTGCCCGCCACTATGAAAGCAGTTCGTTGTAGAATGAGACTGCAGTTTGTTATCGCCGTTCAATTAATAGGTAAACAAACACTCAAATAACACTCAGCTTTCGATAGGCACCAGTTTTCGGAAATGGGTCATTACCTATATTACCATTAAAATATGTTTAACTAGCTATTAATTTGTTTTATTCAGTACTAGTAAATATCACGTTCATTTTTTACCGAATATCAAACGTGTAACTAACTCTATTTAGACATACTTCAGCTTAAATACTACGCTCTTATCAATAAGACAGCTAAGTGAACTGCCCGACTTCACCTTAGTTGTATTCAACTTTCAAACGCAGCCACCAGAAATATAAATATTATTCTATTATTTTATGATAGCTTTTATTACGATTTGGAAGTTGAATGTGGAAAATATTACCGCAGACGTCACTTCATGTAAGACTCACAAAATTATTGTACATAAATTAATTACTACGGAAAATGTTGAAATAGAAGCTGCAGGTAAAGGAAGATGTGAAAATATTATTATACATCGCTACTGTTCGCCGTTACGCAGAAATTATTGTGACATATAGATAGACAGAATCATGTATTATCTATTGCATAAAATAAATATATATTAACATACTATCGACAACTAGGTGGTCTTACAACAGGTACGCATGCAGGAGACGAGCTATTTTGAAAAAAAACTCACACATTAAAAAACGATGAAATAATCAATTACATCATATTAAAAATCATTAATAACCTATATACAAACTTGAGCATAATTTGTACCTACCTATTTTCGTCACTAACTGAAGTTCTGGCCCTTCATCCCTACGACCCAGCCTTACAATGCCCAGTATATGTACATTATTGATCTAGTCTTAAAATACGTTTTATTACCATTACAAGTCATATATATAATACAAAAATCACGCTTCGATATATGTTCCACTAAAGAATGTCAAAGTTATAAAACCTCTACTCGAGACAATTATTTATTCAACACTTTATCAGGAAATATATATTGTATGAAAATAATAAAAAAATAGAGTACGGGCACTTTATTTGTTTAAAATAAGAGAAAATTAAAAATTAATAACGTATGACATTTGTATTTCATTAGATTTTCATAAAAGCACATGTTTTTACCAATTTCAAATTATTTATTAATGATCTGGATCAGATTCATTCACCACTAGCATCGTCAACTGATTAATAAGTTAATAAGATAATGCTCGCAAATTATAGCGAAATGCTTAAAAAGTAATATGTAACTAGAAAAACGGGTATTTTATTTTTTCAATAAAATGCTATTTCATATATTTTTTTTATATATACTTTGGTAAGGCTTTTTTTCATAAAATGTATTTAGGAAAATTTTCAATAGAAAGAATATTAACTCACTGGAAATATATTACACTAAGTACCGCTATTACATTTTCAGAGTCTTTTACTTATTATAAAAAGTACTGTTTTAAATAAAAAAAATGTGACTTTAAATCTTAATTATTTTGATGGTTGTTTAACTTGCCATATTGCTAATGTATTGGGTATAAGCTTATCAAAACAAAATAATTCATGCAAAATTTCTCTCACAAAAACAATATATTGTTAAGCTAAGATTTACGAGGATTCCATCATTAAACTTATGTTTATTGTCCTTAAAATTTTACTACCCTTATAATATGTCCCTAAAATTGTGATACTAAAAATAGTCAAGAATCTTTTATTACACTTTTATGTGTGCTCAAGCTTTTCAAATGCACAATAAGGTCATGACCCATTTACTCACACAGAAAGTTCATTTTAAACAATATGCAAAAAAAAGCCTTAAGTTATTTTAGCAAAACGTCATATTTTGATTGATATGGGTTTACCTACATATATAACTTACTATCCTAGCATGAAAGTTTATTTTCTTCTTTGTTTTTTTATCTTCATTATATATTTATACAACCAATTTCTATATGGAATAATTCTTATCCTAGGAAATTTAGTTTAAATAGTTTAGAAAAATAGTATTGTCAAAGTATTGTCAGCAAATACATAGTCGGATATTATAATTATTTGAATAATTGTACTAAAATTAATCATTCTCCCAATTTGATAACCTTTGATAGCCTAAAAAACGGAAGTATAACATATAAGAGAAACATCATAAAAGAAACAGATAAGTCGAGCAACTAAGTTAAATCAATTCTCGTATAAATTCTTAGAAATTGAAATATACTCCATTAAGTGTCCATATGGTTCACATAGGGAGCGAACATGGTAAAAATCTCCTATTAAAGTTTCATATTTGTTATAAGGAATCTGAATTAATTAGAGATAGTGAGGAACTACTTTTAATTGAAAAATAACTATCTTGCATGATAATGATATATTTTCCAGATATTAAGAAAGCCTGAACTCCGCCTGATTCTTTTAGCAATCTTATGGATCTCGCCGTCGTGGAAGGATGCAGTTGAGCATCCATAGGATGTACATGGAGATGCTACGGGACGCTGGTATGACATAGGCGAAAGCAAGAAGACTTGGGTGGGGGTTCAGATAGTCTTAGAGGGTCCATGTAGCCATGAGGCCATATGCTCCGGATAGGAAGCGAAGATTTTTCAATTTCTTAAATTACAGTATTTTAGATTATATTATTATATGTCGCCTGCTGTGGCCCAGTTGGTTAGAGCTTGCTCTACTGATAACGCAGGTCTGGATTCGATTCCCGGTCAGATCACAGTGAATTTGAGAATCATTCAATTCAAAGTTATGATCGAAGACTGGGTGTTTGTGATGTCAATTTACATCATTTTCTGTCCTCTCATCCTTCTGATCCTTTAATAATTGGGTGTAGCAACAGCCTTATCCTTCTTTCCCTACTACTCACTTTGAAAAAAGTGAGGTTGAGCGACAGAGTAACAAACAGTTCTGTTAAAAAAACTTCTGTTAAGATACCTCCATTAGGAGGCCATATGCTACACATTGGGAGCGGACATGGATTAAAAAATATATTAAATATCGTAAAAGAAAACGATTTTGATTTACTTGCCCGGTAACCAACTGGCAACCAACTCATTATACCCGTACAATTTTATTGAATGTTTATTTAATAATAGTAAGAATGCAGCTACCCTTAAAAATAATACATCAATCAAAAAGATAAAATCTGTTGTCACCTGTATTCATTGATAAGTTTTCCAGCGGAGGTTAACCGAGATCTCATATATATTGAATGGTTTTAGATAGCAGAGATTTTTCAATGATTAGAATAGAGAAGAATACAAGAAAATTCTTTTACGAAGTGCTAACGAAAGGACTTGATAGAATTGGAATTGGAAAGCACTTACTAGAGTCTAGATCAGCGGTCGGGTTAACTACGTTTTACGACCAGTGGCCATACTCCTTCGACCGAACACTCAACTACCCTACTTCGTTTACCCAACTAACTACATATGATATCAAACGGACTGATACCACAGAATTGGTTTAGCGCCTTCTATGCACCTACGGGAATCTTGAGTAAGTTTTCGACTTAGTACTCTAGGTCAAATATAGAACGGACAGTTTTATTTAACTTCACAGTGACTTAAACGAGAATAGATGGAATAAAAATTCTCATATGTTGGCATTGTGTACCAAATGAGCCGGCTGAAAATATCTACAAGCTAAGAGTTTAAAATATCCACAATTAATTTCAAACAGAAAGTTAAGTCATAATAATGGTGTACTGTCGAAACACCATCACAAGCATAGAAACAAAAACAAAAACACTCGGTAGTGATATTAAAAAATATTTTTGAAAGATAAGTGTCCATTTTTATTCTAATGTTTTTTTTATCCATGTCCGCTCACAATGTGAAGTTTATTGCGTTGTTACTCAGTTGAAGGGATAGATGGATAAAGCTAGGACAGGACTTGTGGTTAACGAAGGTTAAAGAAGGATCGGAAGGGTGAGAGGGAATTTTCGAGAGCACAAACACCCTATGTCTTTGAACAAAAATCGCTAAATCGATCGAAAACATGCTGTTCGTACTGAGAATCGATCCGTGAGATCCGGCACGGAAACCAACAACGTTAACCATAGGACCCGACAAGAGAGCTGTAGGAATAGAAGGATAAGGCTAGGACAGGACTAGTGGTTATGTAATCTTTTTTAATTCTTAGCAAAAAGATACATAAGTATTTGATAGATTATTAAGTCAGTATAAATTTATAAATGAGTACAATAAAATTTCCTTAAAATATTTTTACGACTTCAATATACTATACAACCTTTAATTATATACATATACACATCAGCTTAAGCACATAATAAATCTAATATTTGGTCATTATAAATATTATGTTTGGTAAATATAGAACGATTTTTTTTTTATAACATTTTTAATTATATGAGTTTTATTGATATGTACAGATAAGAGATACTTTACAAAAAACATAAAAAAATAATATTGAATAACGCAGAGTGCCACAGATTTTTTATTGCCACTGTAAACAATAACTCGTAAAGGAAATACAAATCTCAGAGTTTTATTGGTGCAAGTCTTCACTCTCGTTATTTTTTATGAACTATCCTACTAACATTATCATTCATAATAAATACAATATTACAAAACGTAGTCAAGTAGAAAAATGAAAATTGCACAGTAACTATTCAGCAAACACAATTTAACAAATTGAAAACAGATATTTACTTAAAAAAGGATTTCTGATATGAAATCTTTCAGGTAAAATTAATAACTTTTTCCATAGTTTCAAAATGGTTTTATATATTTTTCTAACGATGCGTGTTTGTAATTGGATTGCATATTTAGTAATAACTCTTTGTATTCTTGATTGTATACAATCACTACGCTTCTTAAACGACAGTTAAAGCCTTTATTCCAAAAACTGCTTATGTATAATGTGATGTGATATTTAAACTCACCAAAAAGGGGATCAATAGTGTTCAATGATGTTGAATTAAAGGTGTCATTTTCAAAAATCACCCAGCAATGCCATGCATTAAACAGCAATTCAAACTGACGGCGATAGCTAAGGGTTGCTCGTAGGTTATGAAATTATCAACATCAATTCACTAGTGCATTCAGAATATTGTTTGCAAGCTTCAGTTTATAAGGCTCAAAATACAAGACGTTTGAGATATCAGTGAGATGCCACAATTCATATCAGAAGATGAATAATGGTAAAATAAAATAATCTTCATGCATCTTAAAACAGAAATAGCTTGTTTTATACGTCTATATGGATACCTAGCTCACTCTTAAGGTGATTGAGTACTTATACATTAAAATTTAAACAGTAGCTCAATGAGTTGAAAATAATCGTGAAAAAACTGTTGGTATGATCATAGGCTCTAGTTTTTCTTAGATTATATTATGTGTACAATTGCTTCTTCAGCTTGTTAATATTTTTCGTTGCATGGCATAAGAAACAATATAAGGAAATAGTAACGTTACTTCAAATCAAGGCAATTTACCTTTCATTATATATTTAAAAAAAACAGTCAGAATGCATCTTTAAGGAATCAATTGTTTTCAGTACATCGATTATCAATATTTTGGTGTATGTCAAATATAATAAATAATAGATTGTATTGTTTATCTGCAATACAATATATGGTATGCTGCCGAGTGATGTATATTTCTGAATATAGCTTGATTTTTATTATTAGGATTTTACGGATGATATTTTTTCATTTGAAAATGATTGAGATGAGCAAAAACGCTGTTAATATTTTTTTTAATGTTAAAATCAAGGGATTTTTTCTTTCTCACCGCTTGATACCGTAACTTTTACGACTTTTTCAACGTTCAGGTACGACAACGATTTGGTTTATATATACTTTCAATGAATTATAAATTTACATTAATACAAAAAAGCTTATAAGTTATGCATAATGCGCCATTAAGTCGATATGAGTAACAGTGCCAAAATTATACTCATGTGCTTTTAATGCGAAGAACTTTGGTAAAAATCTTTCCCGTATTTTAAAAAGCCCTTGACTTAATTCTAAGTTATCAGGACGGTAATGTTGGCCAAGCAAAATTTTGCTGACCTCCTACTTGGAAAAATTGCTGCCGTGAGCGATATTAAAAAGGTTTCTTTACATTTTCTATAAAGTGAAAAAGTACAACACAAAATATTTTATGTTAAATCAAATCGATATAAATCTCATACTCTGATATGCCAAATTAAAAAGAATTTTTGCTGCAAACACCCACGTAAAATACATTTGAAAACTTTCCTATTTTTTTTATGAAAAGAATGCGACCATCAAACATTAGGATTGGATTTATTTTATCCAATACAAATATGCACATTCTGTGAGTATGAAAGTAATTCTTTGAAAAGTAGAATAATTAAAAATAAAACGTCCATAATATGCTAAATTTCAATAACCAAAACATCCGTTGAATGACTTGATGTGCTCCTATCTATCCTTTGCTTTGGCAGAACAAGTTTTAAAAATAGTTAACCGCTAGGAAGTCAATTATATCGGAAAAATACATATTTCTTTTGAAAATATTTCATTTTAATAGCTCTTAAATAATTGTATTCAGCTTCTCTTTCCAAAGATATAAAAAATAAATGAAAAATTTCGATTTTCTTAAGTAAATTTAAAATTGAGAACTTAACATACCGTATTTTCAAGGAAGTTAGTACTGAGACAGTTGAAGGTCAGTTCATTCTATCGTTCATAAATATTTATGATCGATTACATATTTTCATTGTTTTTATAATGTAAAATCAATATAAAATTAGATTTATTACTCTTTTGTTCCACTTATTTGTATTGGAATAATAAAAATAAGAAATACAGCTCTTTGAGAAAGACTTAAAATAAACAGTTTATAAAATTTCATCCCATAGTTTGCAGTCCGTGAACTACAAGATTCAAAGTGTATATTTTTAGTGAAACAAAAGTAATAATGAGGTAGTCTACCAACTACCATTATTGATGTTCATTGCTAGTTTTGCTTCGTTTGTTCTACGGTTGCAAGTTGTTATCTATATTACTAAAGTGTTATAAAAAATTAAGAATAATATTGATTTTATAAATGATGTTTAGTTGTTGTGCTGGCCATACGGTTTATTACAGATAAGATCCACAGTTGATTTGAAAAACCCATAAATTTACGAATTTCCCAAATTAAAATATTGTGGAACCATTTTTTTAGCTCTTACTCTCGCAGAGTCTATTTTTTTGCCGCTGTCCAATTTTAAAAACCTTCAAATTGATGTGCTCGGTGTCTAGGCTTTAGAGTTTAGAGCCCAGACACCGAGCATTTCTGCATCATTCTTGATGTTTTTCACTAACTTTTTCTGAAGGCAACTCATCATTCTAGTTCTTACTAGGGTTGCTAAATTGATTGCTTGGTTTATTAATTGGCAATATTATCGGACAGAATACTAATGTATAAATTAGGCAATGAAAAAAATATGCATTCACTTAAAACATACAAAGCATACATCTCGATTGTAGATTTTTGTTTTTAAGTATAACCCTGTGTTGCCGCCTGTGTTGTTGAGTGGTCAACGTCGTTGGCTTCGTTTACGGAGGTCCCGGGTTAAAATCCCGGTACGTACAGTTGTATAAATTGATTTTTCAATCGATTTGTGAATTTCTGTTCGAAGGCATGGATGTATGTGATGTCTTGAATTCTCCCCTCCCACCCATCCTATCTTATGAACGGGGCGTATCGAGAGCGATTAGATAACCACTAGTCCTGTCCTAGCCCTATCCTTTCTACTCTCTTTGGAAAAAGAGAGGTTGAGCAACTGAGTAACAAGCAGTTGTCGTAGAAACACATCTGTTGCGATAAACTCCATTAGGAGTCCATATGCTCCACATTGAGAGCGGACATGGTTTTTAAAAATATATATATAATCAAATGCATAAAAAGTAAAAAGTATTTTTTTGTATTTATAATATAATAAACTTGATGCTAATTAGCTGCCCGATTGCTGGAACATAATGAAAAATGCAGAATCGAAAATTGTCTTCATCGTTTCTTCTCCAGATACAACAGAAATAAAGCATTTTTTAATCTCCTAGTACAGGTGATTGTCAGACATCGTAAACGTTATAAATTGCGAGAAGTGTGCCATTTTCACATTTACAAATTGAATGAAATTGTCAAAAAAAAAAACAATCCCCGTAAATGCATGCCGTACACGTTAAATTCTAGTTAACGATACGCTCCAACCGCGATTCGGGCACACCAGAAAAGAGTCAGGAATAAATTTGCCCAACACGTGTAGGACTGGGGTGGGTAAAAATGGGCCAAAATGGGCGGTAAATATATTTTTAATGGAAGCGACTCTGGGAGCCCGCACGGCCGGGAATCCCGTAGCATAAATCAAAAAAAGCCGCCGCCCCGCTCTGCGCATTAACAATTTAAATTCGCCCTAATATCCATTTTTTGGTTAAGTGTTTCCGAGTGGGGTAATAGCGCATTAAATTTGTTCATCCACCGAGAATGCGTGTTGTTTATAAAGACACGGGGTACTTTCCACGACTTTGACCACCAGACATGTTTAGCTGGACAACGTTACCCTTCTTACTCAAAATAAACGTATCGTCTCTGTAAGATTGGTTCATGAAATATTTGTTTTAATGCAGTCTTAATAAAAAAATAGGAAAAATTCAATGAAACAAAGGTATTGTTTCAGAAAGGTTTCAAATTTTATAACACACTTAAAATTATAGTCTTCTAAATGAAGCTTCAAGTCTTAGGGCACATTAGCTTAAAAGTTATTCAAGCCTCCTTCATCGTTGATGTTAAGTTGTATTCATAATTAAAGAAAAAATCAAATCTATAGTGTCATCAAACAGAACTGCTCTTGGCTTAAAGCAATTATGTTAATGATATGTGCACGAAGATACATTTAAAAAACTGTTATTTGGTCAGTTTGAAAAATCATCAAAAATGAATGAAATATTTAATGATTAAAAGTGAAAGCGATGATTTTAATATAATCTTTAATACGCATCTATTTTGAATTATTCAAAAAAAAAATATTATTGTACAAAACTTTAAATATCAAAATTAATATGAAAAGTTAAAATGGCTGCATGTTGTTTTATATCTATATGTCGATCATATTCTATGATAAAAACATACTCATTGTTTGTAGTTACATATATATATAATTATTGTTATGTATGTAACTATATATAATTAACATTGTTATTATCATAAAAAACCACATTTTTTAAAAAAAAAACTATAAAAAAACATATAAATTATCACCACAGAAGCATTTATTGTTGGAAACCTAAATATACTTTATGTTCTCACTTTAAAAACGAATATTACGAAAAAAAATTAGCGTAAAAACAATGTTGCTTTTATTTTAATTTTAATAAAGTTCAGATTAATTATAATATTTTCTCTTTAGAAATTTCTTCATACCGAAATGTCTAAAATAAGCTATTTGATTCAAGAGTGTTTTTTCTGGCTTATTATATAGTTTTTTTAGCTAATAGTATTCGTTAGGCAAAAATAATAAATTAGCGTATTTTGGTCACTGTCGCTATGGCACTCAACATGGCGGACGATTATGTCTGGTTCAGATTATACTAGTCTTAATTATTACTCTTATTAGTCTCTAATATTATAAATTGTCAGCTCTTCGTGTTTTCGCCATAATTATACGCAATTTTTAGGGAACATTATCTTTTGTTTACAATTTCAATACAATCATTATCGTAAAGTGTTTTTAAAACATAAAGATTACAGCTAAAAAAAACTTTAGATATTAATTTTTGAACCTATGTCATACGCAATAAAGATTAAAAAAAATTACGTCTCATAAAGACCAACCAAGTACACTGAAAGTGAATTCGGTCAAATAGATGTCAATCTGAACGAGACTCACGGGATTTTGCCGAGCGATCCGACGAGTGATTCGATCGAGCGAGTGAATAGAAACTGCTTCTATTTCCTCGGTAGAGATGATAGCCCTTACAGGAGATGAAACTTACATATACGTCAATTGCTTTCACTCATTAAACTTATATATGTATAACATAGAATTCTGATTCGCACTTCTTTGAACTGATCGACACGTTTTTTTAGTGTTGCGCATAAGTCGTCTGTTTGAGTACAACCAGAAAACGTTTAGTCAAAAATCGTTTTCAGATAATCGACTTTTTTCAATACCATGAAGCAAACTGAAATGTAGTGTGACCACTGACCATAGACAATAAGACAAATGAATAAACAACTATTGACCAAAATGTTTACAACTAAAAGAAATAGTCGTCTTATCGTCTTTGGTTAGCTGTACTTTTACAGAAAAAAGATACTTAATTAATCAAAGGTTTCTTCCAGTACAACAAAATTGAATTAATCCGTGTGACTTGTTTAATTATTACAAAAATTAATTAATTAATTGTGAATGCGCTTGTTTTTTTCACACGATAAAGCTTGTCTTAATCTATCACTCTGCATTTATACCTCAAACCTTGACTTGACTTAACGTTACTTAACGTTTTCAGGCTTTATACCGACGATCATAATATACTCTACTTCAGAGAAATTTGTTTTATACAAATATCTTATTGTTATTCTCTTCATAACTAAATAAATTTAATTGCCAAAGCGATTTATATTGATAGAAAAAAATTGAACAGAGAGACTATGACATATATTTGTAAGCACCTTAATTAAAAGGAAATCAATTGTCATGTAAACACTAATATTTATGAAATATAACTTAATAATGGTTATTCTAAAAACATCGACAAAATGAAACTATCAATAATGTTTCACGCACTTAAACCATTGATTTATGCAAGGTGCCTTTTGTTTTTAATGTCTACGTTTACTCTACTAGAACAGACTTTTATTGCGATTATTAAATAATAATGCCACAACTTACTTTGTTTTAGGGCGAATTTAAAATATTATTTTTGCAATAAATTAAATTTAATCACGAGCAAGCTCACGAATAAGAAATTATTTTTTTACTCAGTTATTTTCAAGGTAGTAATAACAATTATTTGTAAACGTACAACATTTAAGGGGTTACAGTCCATAATTTATTACCTAAATACATTTTTGCCGTTATATCTATCGATGCTAAAGAACATAAAACACGGCCGTGACATTCTTATCGTGCGAAAGGTAATTTTTATTACAGAATGTAAACATTTTTGAAGCAATCACGATATATGCGAAAAATACAAAAAATGAGATTACGACAAAAAAAAACCAGCTAACAACATCTAATTTACTTGAAAAAAATCATTTGTTATTTTGAAAGTATAGTAAAGTTAATGATTAATATAGCGCATTTCTAAAAGAGGTTTTCTATTTGTATTCAGTCATAAAAATCGATATTTAATTGATGATATAAATAAAATTCAATCAGTTATTAAAAAAATCTACCAAAATCAATATTAAAAAAATAATTTGCAACTACATATTACAATATGTGTATAACTCATGTTTTCCACAAAGCGTTTCATACAAGCGTATATAAAATAGGCCTTGTACATCAAAAAAAAATTTCCAGCTGTCTATAAAATAAATAAAATCTATTTGTATGTAATTATAAAGTGAATCGTCAAGCTTTATAAAAAATAAATAGTAATTATAAAATAATATAATAGTAATAAAATAGTAATAGTAAAAATAGTGCTACTTTGTTATAAAAAAATAAAAACTTTGCCTTGTATTACTTTTTTACTAAATGCGTGTCAAACAAAGAAGTTATTATTTTTTCATCAAAAATAGGTTTTTTCTAAAGTCTCTCTTAAATGCATAGAAAATGATAAGCTTTCGCTGTTACTATTTTCTATCACTACCTGATTGTTTGCAAGTTGAGTACAAGTGGTTTTGTTATTTAAATAAAATTTGTGTATCACATAATTTTTCCTGAAGTAATATTAAGGATACTCCATTTCAAATGTATCTAGAGTCATCAATTTTGATAATCTTTTGAATAGTAAATAAATGTTTATTTTTAAATAAAGTTTATTGCACTTCCACTGATGGTTTTTACGAATAATAAAACATGTTTGTTGTTTCGAAAATAGATTTTTTAAACAAACTTACCTTTCCATCTTGTCAATGGGTTATTATTAGCATTAAGGCACTGGTTGCAATTAAATACAAACCTGCATCATATACATCTTAAGTAAAGTGTATTTTAGTATGGCATTTAGAATTCAGTCTTCTTATTACTTCTGTCATATGTATTATGCTTAAGCTGTTCAAAACAGTTTATACGTCAAACGTGACTGAGCATTTAAATGGATATGTTAAATTCTAAACTTTATAAGACTCTTCTGTATGCTACTATTCTCAGTGTACTCGATTCTAGGTTATTCAATACGGTCGTTTCGCAATGAAGCAAAAACCTTTTTGGCTACGTGGCTTCACCGAAAAACATATCCAGTGCTGTAGAGTCAGAGTTGGGAGTCGTCGAGTCGGAGGTATTGTCCGGAGCCGGGAGTCGGATTTTTTTTACTACAGAGAACCATTTAAAAAAAAATCAATTATGTGTATTCAAGCTATAATAGTCCATAGTGTTCTCACGCTAGGTTGACTCAAGTTGATCTTGCGGTATACATATATACATATAATTTCAAATTAAACTATTGAAAAAAAAATTTTGAGTCGGAGTCGTCTTTTTTTACCCAACTCCACAACCCTGTTAATATCTTCAGGTGAACTATTAATGTATATGATAAATTATCTAGCAGAATACTAAACATGTGTTATGGGTGCTAGCAATGTGATAAATAATACATATCTTATTATATATTATGTAGTAGTGCCACCTGGGAAAATTCCGAGTGTGTGTGCTGCGCTTAAACATACATAAATATCAAGACAAATGTAATATCATGTTGAATATTTTTAAAAAACAATGTACATTTTAAAAGTATTTTTAGTTTAAGATTACTTTGGATTGATATTTTATGTGTGGTCATGCTATGTTTGAGACTGATTAAGTTTCAAATATAGTTGAAAAAGTTTCAAAAATATTTGTATCTACATTCATGGTTCATGTTTCAACAGGTTTCGAATGAGCCGGTTTTGCAAATAATAATCTCATTGATTTGTCTATTCTTGTTTTACAATATTATGGCATACACTTTTTTTCGTTGCAAAAGTAAAAAAAATAATTAATTACTCTATTACATTCATGTATAAGCCTATTGTTTTAATATTATATATTTGCTCTGAACGATGAGTACTACGCATAAAATTACATCTAATGACATTTTATCCAATTTTCAAAATGAGAGTGTCCGTTTATAAATTTTATTAATTTTATGGAAAGGCAGCAATTAAAGATTTTTTGCATAAACATGTGAAATAACAAAATAATTCTATCAATTTATTATACTATTTTCTAAAGCTATTAATTTCTATTATTCTAAACCCACAGCGACTTTTTGTAGCCATACGCCCAATGAAAGTCCTATTTATAAATACTACACATAGCTCTTTAATTAAAAACATAGCTAGAAACATCATAAACGCTTACAATAAATTGTATAATGTAAGCGTTGTTTAATTTAGAATATACGTTCTTTTATTAAAAATTCAAAGTAGGGGCCTATGATTAATACTATATTATTTACCTGAGCAGAGCAATGAGTTAATTTAATGTTGCCGCAAACTCTTGCAGGTGATTAGCATTTCGCTTGACTGTTTTAATAAGAAGACATAGCCTTAGAAGGGAGGTGAGATTAAAGCAAAGAAGACATGAAATCCATTTAATTTTGTGCTGACACCGCACAGACTAGGAAGTTCTTGCCGACCTATCGCAGTGGTAGACGGATAAAGGGGTTGCAGAAAGATTTGTTCCGTTTTACGAAAGTCCACCCTGACCTTTCCATTTCGCGAATTGCTTACTTTTACATTTCTTTAAAATACCATACTGATCGCCAGGTATTTTTAATCAACTGCAGTCCATTAGAATCATTTTATAATAGTCAAACAAACCATTTGCATATATGTATATATTGATTAATGCTAATATCTTTTACAGATTTCAATATAATTAATCAACTTTACTACACTTATGGTTGAAGAAAATTAATACCATATCAGGTAGTCTTATTTGAGGGACTTAGGGAATATAATAACTCATAAACTTCAATAATCTAGTTTTGAGAAAATCGCAAAAACCACAAGAGCACAACTTTTCGTAACCATACAAAATATTTTCAATTACCACGAATATTTATCGTAAGTGAAAAGTAGCACTTTTCTAATATGCAGAATATACTATTACACCATACAAAATACTGATCACCGATTGATTCTTTCTAATCATGTAATATTATTCATTTAAAAATGTAAGCTTACACACCGATAGTGATCTTTAGCCGAAGTTTTAGGTTCCCGGTAAATTGCTCGAATGGAAATTGCTCGAATAACAAGATAACCAATTTGTTTCCGTTTGTTCTGTCCGTTTATTCTGTCTTAGCCCTTGTCTTCTATGTGTTATGTAAATATATAGAAACAGTTTGAGTAACTAATTAATAAGCAGTTCTCGTAGAAACACTTCTGTTGAGATAAACTCCATTAAAAGATCATATGTTCCGCATTTGGAGCGAACACGGTTAAAATAAATACTTACGAAAATTATTTTTTATATTTCACTCTCTAAACAAGTGTCGCAGAAGATGAAAATGAAATCGTAGAAAAAGTCGTGAAAAATCGTTTAAATAACCAAGCAATTCGAATAATTTGTAATTCGAGCAATTTACCGGCTTCCGAAGTTTTAACAGTGTTCAAAGTAAATTTTAATATTCAACTACTTTTTGGTATATGCATTTAAGAATTTTTGGCATACTTATCTCAAAAACATCAAACATGGATATTATGAGTTTTGATACTATGCCCTTCATTTTTATGACTAATAAATTATAATTTTGTGGGTAAATAACGCTAGTTTTTTAAGGATGATTAAAATCCGGTTTTAATTCAATTTTATAATAAAAATATTATACTTTTTATCTTAATAATAATTAATTTTTCCAACAATCCAAATAATCAAGCTCTTTAAATAGTATGGCGTTGGGAAAAAAAATATTTTTTAAATCAGTAGGAACTCCTGTGCGTTGACCTTTTGAAAAGAATTTTAATGATAATCACATATGGTTTCAAAGACCTACATAATTTGTAATTGTTTATACGATCATTTTCTCGATTAACTCAACGTCATCAATATCGACTTTTTAGCAACATTTATTTAGATTGTCATCAATAAAATTTTACCATAGTAAAATTTTTGATAAAATACCGATATCACATATCCGACAAAAACTTTTTACTAAACGTCGCTTTGCTTGAAATTTATCCGTACGCTTGAATGTGTGAATATTCTGAATGAGACAAAATGTAAAGAAAAATACAAAATTTTAAAGATTCAAATTTGTCGCTTATCATTTGAATGTAGTGATAAATTAGTTAGTTCAATAAATAAATAAATTAATAGTTTTATAAGAAATAATTAACATCATGTTTGAGAAATATGTACAGTACTACTAATTCAGGCTTCAATATCTACCTAAATAATATATTATTTATTTAATATCAAATCGAAACTTATTTGGAAAGATTTTATGCTACATCAGAATATGATAAAATTACAAATCCTCTATCGATACATGAATATTATATATTTTTAGTTCGATGAATACGTTTATATGGAGTGTTTATCGATTATGGATTTTCAATATCTTTTCAATTTGCAAGCATACGATGTCGCTACTGATCGCCGCCTCTACGCTGTAGACTTACATATGTTTGGAAACTAAGATGAATGAGTTACTCTGGTTCGTACATCGTACATATTCCAAAAGCCTAAAGCTTTCATTATGCGTTTGTATTAATTTCCGGTTTCTACGCCGCGAACAACACCGCAAGCGTCTAGTAGAGATATCTGCTTACATACCTCATAAAACTCGGCTTCAAAATACACGAGAGAATATTTACATTGAATAAGTTGAAAGTGTCTATGCATCTCTTTAATATTATTATAAGTAAGAAAAAGAAATTTGAAACCTCTTTTTTTTAAATGTATGTATACACAATTAAATACAACACAACTTAAGAAAAAAATGTGTGCTTGCTTCTTATTGAGGAACTTTTATACATCTTTATAAAAATAATTCTGTCTGGGCTTAATATTGAGTGCACAGTAAACATTTTTCACTTTATTTTTATCTAATAAACGAGACCAAAACTAACACATAGTATCTCGTGGTATTAAAATAGAACAGACACTGCGCCAGCACTTGTTTACATATAACCAACCATATAAGAAGTTTCATAGAAGCTTCCGTAGGCTTTGGTCCGATGGGAAAACGAGCAGTTTAGAAAATCCTTGAAACGACTTGAGCCGTTTATATAAAAAATATCAGCTTTATACTTTCAAGCATTCGAAGTGTTACTTGTATAAATGGGATATTCACAAATCGGATATCTGGAAATAAATTCTAAAAACTTTCCGTACGATCCACCAACATATAAAATATACTAGATGCCAGATAAAGCGGTACGTCTAGGAAATTGAAAATTCAATTTAAAAATAAATACCTACGAGTTTATTGGAAATAAAATAACGGTCATATTTAAGATATTAATTAATATCGTAAAATAGCATACAAATATCGTGCAAGTTTTCATCTGGAAATAAGCAAGATCCAACAGGTTTGATTGTAATAATTCAGGTGAAATATTTTGATTATTTACTTAAAAAATATAACAAGTAAATTTCCGTGAATAAATTATTTTGGAATCGGTTAAACAGTATTATTTTTTTTTACAAATTATCATTTAAACTCTATTGAATGATGAATGAGTGTATTAAAAATCTATTTATTTTAATTTTAAAATTGAACTGAAAAAAAGTTTCTACAGTGGTTAAAGGCACCAGGGTAAAAAAAAACAGCAAATGAATAAGTTAACTTAATTAATAAAAATATTAAAGGTAGTTATAATATCATTTGATAAAATGTCAAATATGTGGATTTTGAAAAGGTTGTATTGATTTAGTTGTTTCGTTTTATTAGAACAGTGTTTGTCAAACTTTTTTACTTCACGGCACACTGCTGAGTGGGATTTTTCCGCGGCACACTAAATAAAAATGCATTAAAAAAGGACATGTACCTTATTAATATGAATGTATAAATTTTTGGTGTAGGTAACATTTTTTAAAATATTTTTTCCATAGGTGGTAAGAAGAATGAAATTTATTTAAGAGAGAATTTTGTCAAAATGCTGATCTAAA
The DNA here is from genome assembly GCA_031772345.1 of Himalopsyche anomala. Taxonomy (NCBI): domain Eukaryota; kingdom Metazoa; phylum Arthropoda; class Insecta; order Trichoptera; family Rhyacophilidae; genus Himalopsyche; species Himalopsyche anomala. Next base: position 14,908,624 of record CM062828.1, on the reverse strand, counting down.
TTAGGTTAACAAACACTCCTCATCTACCATCGCTCTCGTTTTTTTTTAAATTTTATTCCTACGTGTGCTGAAAAACTTAATTCGCAAAAATACGAAGATCCAAACGAGATTTATTTGCTGTTGTATCTAATCGAAGATATTGACTCCATAACGATATCCAAAATGCTGACAACTCTACCTTAGAAAATGAGGCTTTGTACACCGAGCCGTTGGTACATTTCATAATCAAGTGATGGAAAAGAAGAACGTGATAAATAAAATAGAACTATGGACGAACGTGATAAATATTTATTCGAATATGTAGGTGTTGAATTTATTTAAAATCGAAAAAAAAATAATGAATAAGCTTTATTTAAAATTAACAGTTTTGATGCTTCTTCCTTCGCGGCACACCTGAGACTTCTTGCGGCACACAGTTTGGCAGACACTGTATTAGAACGATACATTATCCAAGGTATTTTGATCCCCACTTTATTATTTACAACAGTGGATTAATTTTCAAAAAGTGTAGGTTGAATTATAAAAATAGCTATATAATTTATATTTATTATTTTTTTAAGAGAATTGCGGCTTTTAAAATTTGAATAAGATACCAATGATTTAAATAAATTTACTAATGAAGAATAAAAATAAATTATAATGAGAATAATAAATATAAAGTTAAGCTGAATAAATATTTGAGGTACTTATTTAAAATTAAAATGATGAATCGTAATTATTCTGTTTTTTGTTAAGTAAAAAATATTTCACCCGTTTAATTGAGTGTGAATTTGGTGACAAAGTTTAAGTGACTAAACAGTTTTTCATTCCTTGAAAATTTTAACGAAACATTTTTTTAGCTCCACATTTTCATAATAATGCTTTTAAACTGCGTTAATTTCTCTGGCACGCGAATTGCTTTATGCGAAGTATTAAATTAATATGACAGGTCGAGCGACACGGGAGGTAATTTTCATGTATTTTTATAATTCCTTCAGCATTCTTTTTGTTTATAAAATGCTTTGTTTTAATTTTGACTTACTTCATACATATTATACCTTGTCACCTGCGTAAATATTAACTACGCATATTTATTTAAAAAACCATAACTGACGTTTGAATTATGGTTGAAATAACTATTTTACATATTATTATTATTATCGTGGCAAACAAATAAAATAAAATTTATAGTCATGACCGAATGAGGATGTTTGTAAGCGGCACTAATTTATAGAAACAAATTAATATTTACTTCTGTAATAACACTTTTCTTTATTTAACGCATCATTATGATTCACAGCCAAATTCAACATTTTTATACCAAAGCTAAAACAAAAATTTAATTTTTGTATTTTCAAGTAGTAGGTATGTTTCTGATTAGTGAATCATTTTTTAACTATAAATGATAATTTTAATCAATTCTTGAGATTCACTATCGATTTTGAAAAATGTTGCTTAAGCGGATTTTTAGCATAAAAATCCTGGTGGATGAGATTTTTGACCAACTCTCATTTTAATTACTGAATAATAAATACAATAAATGCAATATTTTATTGAAATTAAAAATATTTACGCATAAAAGTTTACTAGACCTCCTTCAAAGATAAAACTAATGTAGCTGCCCTACCCTCCGACGAATCTTTAAATTATATGAAAAATAAATTATGTGTAAAAGTATTTATCCGCCATCGAGTAGATAAAGTTATTATAATATAAATAATGTTACTAATGAAAATATCGAAGGTAATATATTCAAATTGTATGAATTTTCAGTGTATTAAATTTAAGAAACTGCAATCTTTCAACGAAATATTGCTTCTTTTTCGCTTTAAATATGAAGAAAAATGTGCACTCTTAAGTTCTGTAAATTTATATTTTAAAAGGCTCTTGAGGGTTAAACTTGATTATTTATGAACCCTGCACAAACTGAGTCCGATTTATAAAGAAAATTGGCGCATTCATTACATGCTGGAGTTAAAAAGCGTTGAAATTAACATTTTGCAGTTATTTTTTTGTGAACAATAAAAAAACAGTCACCATACACTAAACAAAAAAAGAAAAGTTGGCCAGGCTTTATTTGTTGGCGTGCCAATTCTTTCTCGTACTTTGCCATTATTTTGTCACTTTATTTTTCATTCTCTTTTGTAAAGGTTGCTCCTATAAAGCCTCTCGTTTGGTAATTTTGATGCTGAATATAATCTGAAGTTTTTTTTTTTGAAAAAAAAAAGTAAGAGAAAACTTTCCAATATTGAAACTTTTTTTATAAAGGAACCACCCTTTTGAAAAGTTATTCACGACAAAACTGTAAGACTGTACAATTTTCGAACTTTCTACTGTTTATGGAAAAATGATTTATGGCATAATCAGATTCGTAATAGAGGAAAATAGTGCTATGCATTGTCTGAAAAATATGTTATCTTTACGATCAATTTCACATTTATTATACTCTCGTATGCTATTTCTTCAAAGTTCAGTGTGATTATCGTAAATTTATTTCTTTCGTATATCCCAAAAGCTGCAGTGTGCAAACCATATTTACCAGAAAAAAACTTCTACAAAACCATATCGACTGTGGAAAGGAAAAAGGACGTAACCCACAGTTTTTTTTAAACAGGTATATTCAATAATCACAATTTATCAAACTTGATACACGTTCTATCAAACGGATGCAAGCTGCAAACGACGAATTAGTATTTATATTTAGCTTTTATGTTTGAAAAAGATGAGCTTGTAAAAAATTAAAATCAAGTAAAAAGACTGAAATAAAGGTTTTTCCTAAACAATTTTAAAAATTAATATTAGATTATGTCAATTAAAAACCAGTTTAGAAGTCTCCGTGCACTTCAAGATTGTGTGTAATTCATAATTTACATATGACCTAAAATCATCAAATTACGTTTTTTGTGCCTCCTATAAAATTTGTACGATATGTGATTTGGGTGACGTCCTTTTTCCTTTCCACTGTCGATATAGAACTTTTGAAGCAAATTTTGATCAAATCCCATCAAGCATAAAAACATTCAAACCATTATTAATTTTTAAGACATTTAACATCGAAATAAGGTATAAAATCCTATTAATCGACAAGTTTTTGCAAGTATGGCAAACTTCTCATAGTATAAATTTAAGTTTTTATTAGCTATTAATAAGCAATACTGCTCCTTGAAAAATCATTTTTTAATCATAGTGATATCATCAGGTAAAATTGTTGCTAATGAGCAAAACAGGTATTGATCATAGTAAAGAAATGTAGAATCAGTAGAAAAGATTTTTTGTCGTTGTTAATATAATGCGTTTTTACCAAGCGTTGATATTGAACACATCACATTTGAGCAGACTGATTGATTAACAATTCTATACGAAAAGATGTTTGAAAATAGCCCACTGTAAACTTGGAGGGTAAATCAAAATTTAAATTACGCCACAGGTCTTACTACTTTCAATTTTAATTTAATATTATTAGTCATAGACAGTATGTACTGTAATTTTTTAAAAGATTTTTTTTATTTTATTTTATTGTTTTCGGTGTGGCCTAATAAAATTTGTAGTAGTCAGTTAGGATACTGGCGTTTGTCGTAATAATTAATAAACAACAACCGGTGCTTTCGCTAGCGTTTAAGTACAACATGTGCTTTAAAACGACAAAAAATATGTGTAAATGAAACGTGTTTTTTCTCGTTTTAGAGCACATTAAATAGTGTTTTTTTATTGTAAAACGAGAAAAACTCTTACACACGTCGCTTATATACTTTTTAAAGCATAATATGCAACCACCTAATCTCATGTGAAAGCGCTCGCGTTTTCAGCCCCCTATTGTCCCATTTTATTTAACATGGAAACTGGATCAGAAAGAAATTGGATTAAGCAAGTATTTTGTTACACCGTTTCAATCGATTGAATTAGAATTGGCTGCTACGAAATTCAAATTCGTTCTAATTTCAAATAATGCCGGGAATGGCGCAGCGAGTCGTGAGTATTTCATTTAATGAAATGAGTATCCATTTTAAGATTGCTGAAGCGTAATAAAACAAAATGACTACTAATAAATAGGTAATTTGACACTAAGCGATTGGATTTCGCTCTTCCTTGGATAATAGCGATCGATCATTTGTAATATTGTGCCTACATCGAATAAAAATGAGGTCAACGCCCATCGGTTGTGTGTTGCCAGTATTAAATTAAAGTATTGTCTCCATTCAATTATGATTTCTTTGAAGCGAAACCGATGAGCTAAATCGTTTACAAAGCTTACCATTGAAATATATATAATAATATACAATCTTTACTAAGCACGATCGAAATACCGTCAAAAAAACAATGATGTTATAAATATAATTTAAGATTTCGGCTGAAGGTGCTTGGTGGAATTTCAATATTAAATTTGAATCGTTCAAATCATGTACATTCACACAAGTCACACAAGGAAACTAGGTCGTTAGTGACAAAACTTAAGTGAATGTACATAATTTGATATTATAGATATACTTATTTTAAACAGATTTCTTGTAAAAATTAAAATAAAAATGTATACTATAATTTATTTACCTACTACAATTCGTCAGTACAATAATGTTAAAATACCACTGTCGTCATATTACTGTATGGCACTCGGTTTAAACAGTTTTTGTAATTTTCTTTTGTATTTTGTTTAACACGGTAACTGTCGTTCAAAAATTAACGTAATAAAAAATTCTGCGTACTTCTTAAAAATAAATCTGATCACGTGATAATGCTGTTCAAGCCTGCTAAAAAAATCCTTTCTTGATTACAATAGGGGAATATAAATTTCAGCAAGAGGTTTTAGTGAAAATTATTTATCCTAGTTATTGATAAATGTATCTTTCATAATAAAATAAAATTCACATATGTATGTCGTAAAAATAGCCTTGTGAAAAATCGCTTTATATAATTGACTTTGGTTTCATTGAATGATTGACTCCATGATGAATTTATTCTAATGGTAGATAATTACATCCGACGTCCTCGTTTTGATCTTCATGCTTCGATAGTTACCGACTAAGTATTAAAACACGCGAGTGCTTGTTAAACAAATTATCATTATTTTATTCGGATACCACAGTAAACACATTTATAGATACAAAAATTATAATCGTTATACAAACGAAGACATGCGAATATTGTTTTTAATATTATTTATTTATTATTTTCCATGGTGCAGTGGTCAACGTCGTTGGCTTCCGTGACGAATCTTACGGATTGAGTTCAAGTGCGAATTGCATTTTATCAAACAATTTCTTTTTGAAAGGATGAGTGTTTGTGACCTAAAAACTTCCTTCCACACTTCAAATTCTAAAATAACGGGACGCTTAGATTACAACTAGCTTTGTACTAGCTCTACGTTTTTTATCACACTCTCTTAAAAAAAATAGAGGCTGAGTCACTGAGTCATTAGCAGTTACTGTAGAAAACTTCTGTTGAAATATATACAATAATACCTCAACGAAAATCATATACTTAGTTTCTTTTTTTTAAAGTCCACAGAGTGGGGAATAATTGGCACATGTTATGTATGCTACTTAACACTTTCTTTGCATAAAAATTAGTAAATTTAGTATCCATAGCATTGTCGTGGCCCTAGATCTACAAGATCTTAAGTGTAGATTTTTGGCGAAACAAAAGTAGCAAGTAGTCTTAAAAAAAGTAGTCTTCCAAGAACCATTAATGGTTCTTGGAAGACTGTGCACTGTGCATTGCTACAAGCCGCGTAATACATATTGATACACGATGGATTTACGCAAAACTGGTAAAATCACGCCAACAGTCACTTCTTAAGATAAACTTATGATTATAGTATGGTTTAGATTCTAGAATATGTTCAGAAAATGTAACGAAATAACAAAAGTTTAGTAAAAAACAAACTTTTAAAATAACCGGTTTTCTAATTTAGATATATCCTAAAACAAATACACTTCCTATGTTCATTATAAACAATGTTACTAAAATTTACAATTTTTTTATTCAGTCGTTTGATCAGCTCAGCGATGGTGAATGTGTATTCGAGTCAAAACGTACAATAAAAAACTTTTCAAAATAAACCTAAATATATAATATTTTTAACGCATTCATTGATGTCCATTGATTATTAGGTTATATATTATTTCATCTCGTTTTATTTATAACCAAAGCTGTTTCATATAAAAATATTAGGTTGTTAATATTGGGTTGAAGTTGAAAAAGCCAGATTTGGAAAACCGACAAATCTTAGTAGTTAGCTAATCACTGCTTCTAAGCTTAGTTTTTAGGATGACATAGAAGCAGGGAGTAGTTAAATAAGTCAAACAATATCATTGTTTCCATTCAGAATTCAAATCTTTTTTCGTTCTTATCTAAAACAGGGGCTCCCAACCAGTGGGCAATTCACCTCTGGGGAGAATTCCAGCGTTCCAGGGGAGGGGGATTGTTGTTTTTTTAAAAGTGTTATTTAAGATACAACATGACATGTTCATCAAATATTATTCATAAAATCACTCTCCATGCACATGGGCGATATTTTTGAATACCCGGTAATTCCATTGAAGTTGTTGTTCATTAAAATATGCTTCAGTAATTTCAGTAATTGGTTAATAAAAAATAATTTCAATAAATTTATAATAGTATGTACATAAAAATACATATATACTAAAGAAGAGTTTCAACACTACGTATATGTATGTATATTATTTCGAATATTCCTTTTGAGTTAGAGTATCTTGAGTAGGGAGAGAGGGGAAATATGTATATTATGAACAATGAAAAAGGGTAATGAATCGAATAAGGTTGAAAGCTGTTGGTCTAGAACTAATGATTGAAATCAATGATTGCCTGGATAAGAAGTTCGTTAAAGTTATATTAAAATTAAACGCAAATCGTTTTCGATTTAATCTGTAAATTTCGTTTGTTTGATAACACAGCTAAGAATGGCAGTTTATATTCAGAGCATTATCCTCGGTATAATTTTACCGTATGACAAAACGAAGAATTCAGCGAAAAGGTAATCAGCTGACTCAAAGGGATTCATAATGTGTTGTTTTACCTGCACATTACTCACATAAATCATAGCCGGATGAAAAATGATGTTTCCATTATGGAGACTTCCGTTCCGAGTGATATACCACGCATGTTGGTTTTAATGATAATTATTATTGTATTCAATATGGGAGCCGTTTTGTCATTCACTGGCGTCCGATTTTTTTTGTGAACCAAGTGTTGGATAGCAAACATTTTGAAAAACAAAAAATATGTATACTCATCTCATCAGACGTTGTAATCTTTTAACAAGAACTTAGTCTATTTTAAGATTATTCATTTTAAAATAAAATAAATTATATACGGAGGTATTAAGTAATTATGATTTTTAAATAAATAAACATCTTATCTGTAATTTCCAGTGACGAATTTATTACTTTGGAAGATCTCAAGCGCAGTAAAATTTAGAAGGCCTGTTTTTAAAATTATACAAAAGCGTCGCAACATTCTATATTAAATAAAAGTAAACATTGAAATTGAAATAAAATGATATGAGTTATAAAATATAATAGAAGATATTTTAAAGCCCTCAAGATTTGGAGGCCCCAAGCGCGCACCTCTAGTGCTTATGTGATAATCCGCCAGTTATAATGTCATTCATTCTTTGGTGTATATATCGACTGTAGTTGGGTAAAAAGAAGTAACAAATAACTTTTTCCGATAATTTTACTGTATACAACTTAAAACACGTTTGTCAAAAGGATGTATTCTTCAAACGCCAAATTAGTATGCTTGAAAAATGAAGGGTCTGTGAAAATTATATAGCAAAGGGTAAATATTAATTGTTAACTAGAGATATATTCATAAATCAGAATATTTCAAATCTGGTTGATTGTAGTATCCGGTATATTTAATTTTATTTTTCTTATATTTATTTAATTGTATGGGTTATCGGCTTAACAATGCTTTTATTTTGTTTTTATTTAAAGAGAGAATACAATAGAAAAATAATCTACCTAAAACATACGTATATATTGTAAAATATTAAATGTTTGAAATATAAAAATATTGTTTGCCGCAAATATTGAAATGTGTACATATCGCTTTTTGTAATTATACGCTTCATTTATTTATCACACAAAACACTTCTTAGACGTCATAAAATTTACAAAATTGCTAATTGTGCTTGGCAACGATACAAATATATCAATTTTCTCTACTAAAGCATTCGTTTATAAAGTTTAAGATAAGAAAAATTAATTCGAAATGAAAATTCTCGGAAAAACTAGGTGGCAAACGTGTGCGTTTAGCTTTACACTGTGCTTTGTTTGCAATATTTTTACCGTTGATTTACACTGTTTTTTATATAAAATAGATTCCATTTACTTATGTAGTGGTAAGAATAACATTTGGTATTGTACAATACATACAGTCGACCGTATCCATCAACGATTGCTTCTATTTTTTGGCGGCCGGATGTTTAACTGTACACTGGCTGAGTGTATACAAACAGTGCGAAACGGCCAGTGATATATTGTATATATATTTTTTTGTTATTTACTCAATGCGGGAATCCTTTTCTTTTTGTTCCTGTTTCATTCACACTGACTGACCCAATGAGAATAATGGCGTCTGATAGCTTCCTGTTGCAGTTGAAAGGATTTCAGGTATTTCATTGCAGCCGAAAGTACTACCTCTATTTTCAGCAAAGTTCACGAGAGTTTTCGACCGTGTTTCAAAATTAGTTCACACACAGAAACCCAGTTTTGGTTGATAATAATAAAACATTAAGTGTATTCATTTTACAATGTTTATTGGAGTTCAACTATTCATTCTTTAATTGAAAGCTAAATATTTCGCAGTATAGATTTTCTAGTGGAGGATTTGAATGTAATTTATTAAATGAGAATCAGCTGTATACAAGTCACTCAACCATGTTTCTTGTAGGAAAAAGATCATAAAATGAAGCAAGTAAAGTCCTAAGAAAATTTTGCTAATCGATTTCTTATAACAGTATGAACACGTGTAATGAAAGAATAAGGTTTTCACAAATTCATAAAATAACTTTAAAACCAATGTTAAAAATTGTCATTTAGATAATTCGATCACTTGTCCAAGATATTGGTTTGTATTACTCTGTTTGCATCGGCGATAGACCAATTTACGTCAATGTAATATTTGAATACGTGATTAGAAAACGTTTTCCTAATGATAATGAGCTGAGTTGACAGTTAGATTAAGTAAAAGCGTTTTTCCCAATCCTTTCGTGTCCTACGTGATCAAAAAATTGATTGATACTTAATGTAAATATTCAAGTTGATATATAGAATGTTTTATCAATCTTATTGTAAATTCAATTAAAGTTAGCCACTTTTTATACCATTTTTATCTTGATTAAGTGTTCTTTTAATAATTAACTAGTTTAAGGAAAATCTACGCTTGCCGTTGAGTGTGATTATACGTTAAGATAATGGTTCTTTGATTGGTGTGTTACGATTTTTTTACAGCTTATCGAGAAAATTGCAGTCTTTATGATAAAGCAAAATTTATCTTTATATTGAATGAATTATATTAGAAAAGAGTAGGTGAACATTTTAATAATTATTTCATATCCATTAGGATACGATCGACATCACTGGCAATTCAAGAATGTGCTATTGCGATATCTCGTTCATCCACTCTGTAAAGCATGGTTTCTCAACGGTGGGCCATGTGGCCCCCCAGGGGGGCACAGCGGGTGCCAAGAGGGCCACAGAGATTTATTTTAGTTTTGGGGAGCCACAACACATTTCAGGGGGGCCACGGGCAAATTGAGGATTCAAATTTCTCGGTGAGCTAAAAAAAAAAAAGCTGTTCTTGGAGATATTCTGGGAAAAAGTATACCAAATCAGAGATTTCAAATTTCTCGGTGACCTGAAAAAAAAAAGAAGGTAAAATAAAGACACTCAAAAGGGGCCACGCTCCCAAAAAGGTTGAGAAACACTGCTGTAAAGTATATATAGACTTTTAATTTTATTTTTTTTCTTATGTTCAGAACTTATGATTCAAATTTAATGGGTTGTGGTTCCTTTAAAAAAACACAAAATTTCGATTTAATAAGAACTGAATGAATGAAATACATACTTAAGTCTACGTTACTTAAAAGAAGTCTTTATTTTTTACATTATTTATATTTTAAAACATAGAAATTTCATTGAATAAAGTTTTTTTGAAATGTAGTGTTTCTGTTTTAAATAATAAATGAAAAAATGTAATGACTTTCAAATTTAATGGTATTTTTTCATTACAAGAAAATATTTTTTGATTTTATTCCGTAATAGCGTAGGGACGCGCAGTTTTTTAAAAAAACATATCAGTTTTCTTTTCGTGGCGTGCCTCTAAATATTCATCGCATTGTTTATTTTTTATTCATCCCGTTCGCAGTGTTGGCGCACCTTTTAATCAAGCACGCAAACAAGTTTTTTTGACATCAATTACATTAAAATAATTATTGACTAGCAGACTAGCACCACCAGATAAAACTCAATTGACAAATTGTTTTCAAACGTGTGAAGGACACCGTGTGACTTGGCTGCATACATTTTGTATGGCTTCATTATATTTTTAAATGACGATGACATTGCTATATGCCGTTTTATTTTATTTGTATAATTTATTACTGTAGCAAAAAATACAATTAACATACACCGTACTCAAATTTTAGCTATACTATTTTTATACGCATTTCAAAAGTTAATTAGATTGAAATTTGAATTGTGTCTGAATTTTGGAACGTTCTTGAGAACACGTATTTTTTCAAACAATTATCTTTAAAATCAATTTTGTGTCGTTTATATTAACGTATTGATTCAGTTTTAATTGTACTTTTCTGGTTTTAATTTGACCATTAAACACTTTTTAAACAAAATAATACATTTAAAGTGTAAATTAAAAATATGCGAATTAGATCATTGAAGAACATGTATCACGCTCATGAAAATTGTATTTATACAACAGACAACAAATGAATTCAATTTGTTCCAATTTAATGTTTTACAATGAAACTTTTTGTCATTTTTATCGGTCTTAGTCAATACATTATGAGTGACTGAACTGAACAACTGAACAACTGAATAAATATTAAATATCATCAGACTTTTTAATGAGGTGATCTACAAAAAAGAAGTCATATATACTTACACTTGATTTTTGCGTCAAGAATGTTTCATCCTCTTTAACCACTTGAATACTAAGCGGACACCGGTGTCCGGAACATATGTAAGCGAAAACGGATGTCCTAGACATTTAAAAAATCAAATACTTGGTATTCTAATAGAATATAAGCAATATTTTGAAGAATATGTGTAGTGCTATGTATACTGAGTCAATATAGGTTTTTAAAATATCGAATTCGAGTGTATATTAGGCAAAATTATTTTTCTCAAAAACACGCAGTATCTCTGGGACATATAATTGATTTATTTGCGCGGTATTCAAGCGGTTAAAAGCCACATCATTCAATTATTGAAGATGGTTAAAACAAATACCTAACCTAATATAAGAATTATAAAACCGTAAATAAATAATATCTTATAAGGCTAAAATTAATATTGTCACGTTATGTATACTAAAATTTAAATTATTCTAACATCCATTTTTGTTTTTATGGTAAGTATTTGTATATGATTTGCAGTTGTGATATAAATTGAAGCGTACTTTTGCTCGCGATGTATTGGTTCTCTAGCTCTGGCTTAGAATTTTTGAAGAGCAGGGCTGGCACATGGGAGCAAGGGTGTTTCGCTTTATACCCGCGGGTGCGCTCATCCATCATAAAAAAGTCTGAAAGGACATATTACCCGCTGCGGGAACTCTTTTGCTTGAGCCGACCTCCTTCCGTGACGCTTCCTTTCACCGTCGAATGTCACCGTTTTGGGACGCCACCGGAAAATACTCTTTCAAAATAAATTACTCCGGAAATTTTTGCTTTGTATGCCACTACAAGCGGTAATTACGTATGACTTTGAACTTCTCTCGCGGCTCAATTTTTGGGGGAAATTTTTCGATGATTTCGACAACACCGCATTCAATTTTTTTCAACGATATTTTTTTTAGGAAATTTATTTCTCTTATCAATAGAAAATTGTAACAAATATTGTAAATTTATGTTTTATACATATTCATACATATTCACTTATTTTTAAGGTTTTTTTAAGATTTTGACTGAAGGTGCTTGGTGGAATTTCAATATTAAATTTGAACCGTTCAAATTATGTACATTCTCACAGATTTTTTTCACTAACGACCCGGGTTTCGCCTTTCGGCATCTTCAGGCGTTCAAGTGCACGGATGAACTTGAACAGACGCTTAGTAAATGAATGTTTCGTGTTTATACATATAATAAATAAATGTATCATTGAGTTTAAATCCATTGCTGGCGAAAAGGATAAGCTCATGGGAATGCCCACAGATTTGAGTAGTGAGTAGTTTTAAGAATTATATTTATTTGTTTGTCGGAAAAGGCTTTATGATTATATTTATATAAGGTATAGGAGTGGAGATCCCGGCATATTTAGTATTTCATTTAAAATCGGAAGGCTGTTCAATTGCGCTCTGTTTATTTCCAAAATTTCCTGGAAAAACAGCTTATGACCGTCCGTATTTGGGTGCAACATTTTTATCCCTTGATTGAACAATCCGTGCACTTGAACGCCTGAAGATGCCGAAAGGTGAAACCCGGGTCGTTAGTGATAAAATCTATGAGAATGTACATAATTTGAACGATTCAAATTTGTAAGGTTTTGTTTTTAGATAAATATTGCAATGCAAAAGAACCGAAAAAAGCTTATCTTTAAAACTATAGACGAATGTGGAACGGCTTGTGTCCTGCTAAATTTAAGATAAGTTAGAATTAAGGCATCTAATCCCAGACCCTGTCCTCGGATGTTTAATTTTTTTATAAAACTCTAATATTTACATATACAAATATATGGCTTTACAGCTCACAGCCAAGATAAAAAAAAATATTATTATTTTTAAGCCACAGTTGCTTCAGATTGATTCGAGGAGAAGAGATATTGCAAACACGCATATTCAAGATCTATGGATCTATTATTGGCTGCAATTTGATATATGTTCAATGTATTAAGAATCAGACTACCATTTACGAATGAAGAAATGAAAAAATAAACAAAAATAAAAGCTTTTTAATAATTTAACAATAAAAACAATCATCAATTTACAAACCAAAGATTCACTGGCAGGATTTTACTGATCCGACCTTAAAAAAGAATTGTTTTCAACTGAATTTTATGTACAACTGTGAATTGTGTATTTTTTTCGATAACAAAAAACATTACACTGTCTGCTCCTGGCTATGACTGTTACAAAACATGTACACTTACAAATTGCTCATGAAGAGCTCTGATCACATTATCAACTGATAATGTGATCAGTTGATAATACTCCTCATGAGCGAAGCCAGTTCTGATCTTAATAAATTAAAGTGGGAAATGGAACGAATCTACATTTTTATATGCTTTATTCTCGTATTCCACTTAAATCCAAAAATGTGGACTGTATTTGTAAAACACAAAACATTAAAACGACCCACACTTTTACGTTCAAAATTCTTTCGTTGTTAACATGCAAAGAACATCTATAATATTTTCCCCTCGTGATGATCTCGTTAAGAGATCAAACGTCATATTAATGCATAGCACTGTCATCATTCATCTCGTCAGTCATAAAAATATTTATAGTAGGTTGGTGCTTAACAGCAATTTATTACTCAAGTGAAATCATTATTTCAATCGACCGGTATTGAAATAAGCCATGATATTTTTTTACACGCAACATACATGTTTTAAGTTTAAAAAAAATACTACTACGTACTTAGTTAATCAAGATTATTTAAGATTATGGTAAGAAGATGTATGTACATATGCCACCATTCCTCAATCTTTAGAAATAGGTCTTACGGTGGCAATTACAGCAAATGAATCGTGTGATAGTGAACTATTCCACTTTTTTTAATGGATACTTTTTACTTTATGTCAGGAAGTCACGAAAATCTGCTATAAGATTCACGATCGTGAAATATTTCGCTTAGGGTGTTTTAACGATAAACAATAATGTTATGCATATGTAATAAAAAATGACACATTTTTTTTCTTTATTTACTATCAAAGTTGGACAAAACAATACGAGTAAGTAAAAAATAGCTTTATTCATAAACAGTTTACTACTACTTAATTGTATGCTTAAAAGGTGACATAGGCATAGATTATCTCTCTACTGGTATTTGTAAACACTGAATAGAGGGTTAGTCTCTTTCATTAAGCTCAATTTGTTGAAATGTTCCTGTAAATAACTACTATAATGAGGTTTTTCTCTTATTGAGATATGTATCATTCTAAGAAACAACAGTAACAAATACATTTTTTTATAATTGTAAAAACGGATGTCATTAAAATAGAATGTTACTGGTTCATATTACATTTATCGTTCAGTTTCAAAAGCACATAATAAAATGTTATTTGCTTTCTGTTATAAGACTTCTGTATATTATGCTTTGGTTTATGCCGCAATGCATCAGATATTCGAAACACGTTATTGTCTCACAAACGATAGTTGGTTAGATGTTTTACTTCCTATTGTTCCAAACTACATACAGTTTCCAATAAATCGCATCACTTTAGTGCATCGTTTCAAAGGAGGCTAAAAAAGCGTAGTCTACTCGAATATCACAACATTGATCCGTTTTTGTCAACCTTCTGTACAGAATATTGTTGTTTATGGTAAAACATTATTTATTATTTAATGCAAACATTTTAATCAAGAAATGAACAGAGCTTGATAAAGTATATGAAGAGAGGGAGAAATAGATTTGTGTGTGACTAGCGGATAGTTTATACATTGTAATGAAAAATTACCAATTGCTAGTCAACTATTGTTAAAAAATACTGTCTGTGTGTAAAAATTGTAACAAGTGACGGTTATAAATCTGGGGGTTGTGTTTTCGAACTACTAAAACTAACTTTAAAATATTATATTGTTATAATTTAAAATTTCGACTGAAGGTGCTTGGTGGAGTTTAAATATTTAATTTGAACGATTCAAATTAAAAAAATATATATTATATTGGTTTTATAGAATATATGCTATTTTTTGGTCCCTAAGATTGGAGACCCAAAGCGCGCGCCTTAATAGCCTTGTCGATTAATCTGCTACTGAATGTAACAACCTGTTTGCTATCGTAGTTGCATAGCATAAAATTTTGAGCGATGTTTTGAAAAGAGATGTCTGTGAAATTTGTTATATAACCAAACTTTTAATTGAACAAATCAAATAAATCTCTACTTAAATCTGTGGCTAACTTTTAGATCTTAAATTGAAAGTGTCATAATTGATGGCAAATAGTTCAATAAGTACAAAGCCATAATCGATCATTTTCGTTTTTTTTTATCCATGAGAAAATTATTTTTGATAAGAGAAGTTTAAGGCTACATATTTCCATTAATCCTTCATTTCTAATATTGGATAAACATATATACCGTTTATTAAAAAATAATTAAAAAAAACATATTGACGCATCATTTTTTACAACTATTTATTATGAAGTTTTTCGTAACGATTTTGGAATACGAATTACGGACCAACAGCGATTTTTGTAATTTATTGACAAAATACTTATGTACATAGTTATCTTCCATTTGCCAAATTTGTATATTATTTCGTTATTGTAAAATGATTTACAAATGTATTATTTCCTGTTAATACACAAAAGTTCGTAAAGTAAAAATGTATTGCTGGTATAATTAAAAAGCATCAGGCAAAATTCTATCAACAACACATTACTTTTTAGATGCCTAATCGCTAATTCAACAATAATTCCACCACATTAAAATTTCTGTATTCGTGGAACAACGTTATCTTTCTTGGCTTAATGGGTCAGCAAAAAAATAAATACGCTTTTCCTGAAACCATATTTATTCAATAAAGTTTTTGTTAATCTGCATATTTTAAAATACAACTTCCCTCGCTTAGTAATGATAATATTTCATAGTTCTGAAAGAAAATAAAGCGAAAAAAAATATTGCCTTAATGCGTTTTTTGCTGTTTGTATAAAATACAAAATGTTTTATTTTTCTTTCTTACTCACAATGGAGATATCTTTAATGTACGGAAAATATGGAAAGGAGGTTACGATATTTTCATTATTATAATATGAAATAGGCTTTGTGGCGCAATGATATTCTGCCCAATTCCGTTTCGCGTTTTTCATGTTTTTTTTTTCCAAAATGCAAATATTCACGTTAATGTTTACGTGAAAATTTATTCATTATTCATTTATATGAGAACGCCAGAGAGGTGATTTGCATTTCATACGAGAGAATTAACAGGGTATCTCTAAACAATTTTAACTAACCAAATACAATTTATAAATATTAAAGTTAGTACAATATCTATTATTCATTTCTCTTCGGGCAAGGATTTTTTCGAATAAAAAAAGATTTATACAGCTCAGTGAAATTTATTTTTTCGTTAACATAAAAAGAATAATAGAACTATTTTTTAATTTCTTATATTAAAATAATAATTTATGTTATATTAGAAAGCAAATCTTGTAAATTACAAAATGTAAAGCTTTACACGGTAGGTATGCATAAAAGAATTTAATTGTATGATTCAGTTAATAAAATCCAATATACAGCATGAATTTTTATTTTGTTTCCCTATCTGAGTTACAGTTTGCACAATATAGTATTAAAAAACCTTACAATATAAATATTTTTTATACTTATTATTTAATGAAAATTATATTCTTCCAATGATCCAGAAATACATAAAATATTCAAAAATGATAGATTGTAGGGTTTTTTTTATCGAAAAATCAGATAAAAAATCTATTTCAGACATCCACAAAGTCCATTTAACATAAAGCATCATATGACAAACTCTAACTTTTTTCGAGGATACAAAATTCTGTAAGGTATACAATGAGGAAAATGTAAATTGGGCCAAGGAAAAATTCCGAAGTGTGTCTTTTAGACATTTAAAGACTTTTTTCTAACACTGAAATACTTCTCTGTCACTTCCAATATCAACATCAACCTGGAGTATATTCATTCATCTGCCATACATGAAACATCCAAATAATGTGCAATATTTAAAATAAGAAAAAACAATGTAACCTATTTTTCATTTATCACTTTTAATGTGTCGGTGTAAGAATTCTTCTTTGAAAAAAAATGTTTCATTTTTTTGTACTACTTTCATTTTTTATAAAAAAAATATATGAATATTCTTACTCATCGTAAGCGTTACCAAATAATCAGAACTGTTTATCAGCAATAAGTTGACAACGATCGTGAGTAGTAAAACTGGTACTGGCCATTATACAAATTTCAAATGTGTGCTAAAAAAATGCTTAATATTTTTAAATACCACGTGTTATATATTTAGAGTACTTTTTTGAAAATATTTAATAAATATTGATTTTATTTATAAATATTTAATTATGTGTAAGTTGTATATTTATATATTTTTTTAAAATAATTGTAAACGTAATATTTCTTTACATTTTGTTAGTTTGAAGCATTTTCACAGATAAAAACTTAATTGCATTATGTTGACATTTTCAATTGTTTTTTTCAAAGCAAAAGGTCGTGATTAGTTATTTAATATGAACGATAAATGTTTTCAAAAGGTTACAAATTCATCAGTCAAGTTGTTCCTAAAAGGTTATTCATTTTTAGAACAAGACAATAACAGAGTTGAACATTTTTTTCGATTTCACCATACTTTTTTTTAATATAATATAGTCTTTTTTTCAGAGTATTATAAATGTAATAATATATTATATCGATACGATAATTAGGTCTTCTAAGTTGATAATCTAAATTCTGACGGGATGATCATGTAATCGATCTATGTATATCAGCACAAGATGATAGTTCAATAATACCTTGTTTAAATTAATGTCCATCATGTCCGTGTTTGCAGCTTATTTTAATTGGTGAACTATTTAAGTATTATAAATACTTTCCAGAGCTATTACATTTAGATAAATTTTATTTTCTTAACACAAGACCATTATTTTTAAAATATCAAATCTTTACATTGACAGAACTATAAAATGGTTTTTTAATTGTTATACCTCTTTTAGACCAACCGAGTACGCGGTCGAGCAATAATATTGATCGAGTAAGCGTCTACACACATATAGTGAGTTTTTATAGCGATTCAGGTCATGTTACGTACGGTCTGTTCGATTCAAAATCATTCCAAGGTGAAGTGTCGTTTTAAAATATATTTTTTTAATAAATATGTTAATCAAATTATCTCTATAATGATAGAACTACTGCAACATGAGTCGATGATTCAAAAGAAACGGATCTGCATAAAAAAATAGTTGTTGAATAATCATAATGTTGCCAGTGAACTCTCCACTCATCGCTAATAAAACGTTGGTTCACGCACACCGAATACGTGAACAAGGGCGTGCTTCAGGTGGTGGTGGTAGTATCCTCTCGACCGAGGAAATTAAAACGGTTTCTATTAACTCGCTCGTTCGTTTCACTCGTCGGATTGATAGATAGAATACTGTGCGTTGTGTTCAGATTGTTTTTTTATTTTGTCAAGTTTACTCTCTCAGCTGCTTACTCGGTTGGTTCAAAAGAGACATTAGTTAATCAATACAAAACTGGATAAAATGAAGTCATTTTAATTCCACAGTAATAAAACTACAAGAAATACATATGTTTTTCTACAAAAAAAAATGATTTTTGTTCCATCACACAAACATGTTTTTTTGTTTTTCAAGTATTTTTGTTTTGATTGAAACACTGGTAACGTTCGAAAAACATCACGATAAATACCGCAATGACTGTGTGGATTATTTCCAGTGGCGCCTTGTTTGATTTTTTTTTTACGAAACATCCGGTATCAAATCTCTACGGTTGGACTGGTCGGTTGTTGTGGATGAGACATTAATTGCTACTTGTTCATGAAAGCATTTTCAAAATTAATTTACATTCAGATTAGGGTGCTTTCCCTCGGGTAGCTGAACTAAATAGGCTGAGGTCATTTGTGTATTCAAATTACTTTTTTGAAATATTGTTTGACACTCGTGCATACTAAAGATTTTTTTCTTTTAACTAGTTAACGATGCATGGAGACGACAGCTTTATTCATGGAAGTTTTTTATAATTAATTTCAAACTGTTATTTGATTACACGATAATTTATATGATATTATGTGAAACGTATTAATTAGTAGTAAATTGAACATAATCATGCTTTTTTTTACCCTTTAAATACTTCTAAGCTTTTTAAGTATTCATTCAATGATATTTGCTATTCAAATACTGAAATTAATAATTTGATTATTATCATTGACTTCTAATTATTTTATCACCTTGTACGTCAGTCAATCACTATCTTTTTAGTAGGCAGGAAAACATCCGGATAAGGTAAGGAGCAAGCAATTATTAAAGCTGTAAAATAACGTTACAAAATAAGGGGGCTAAAGCGAATAATTATAACAATTTTCAATGGAAGAAAAAAGTATGTTTTGAACCTAAAATAGCGTTCTGTTGTTCTTTTTTTATAGTATTATTGATTTCAAAGTAAAATATATTACATATATTAGACATTTTGAATTATAATAATAAGATAATTTATTCAAAAATGGTGTACGATATTCCGAAGCGGAAAATTATTCCCAGTCGTTTAAAATAAGGCTTCCTAGCTTTCCATTTTTCTTTTCAACTAGAAGAAAGTATGAGTTCGATTATATCCTTACGGCAATAAAGAAGCAGTCAAAAGGGCAGCGCTGAAAATTATATGGGGCGGAAAATCAAGTAATAGGGATGGCGTTTATAAGGCCACCTGTTAAACGATATAACTACACTTTGTTACTGGTTGATTTACATCTATTGATGATAATGCAACGACTTCCTTTGAGGGTCTCTTCAGATCTCAAATAGGGGACCAATTGGATGTTTAAGAGAACAAAGGCGCCTTGATGACCGTTCAGATAAAGTGTTCATTTTCAGTGAAACGACATTCAGCGAAGTTTCGGTTGAATTGAAGGATAAGAAACGGTAGAAGATTCAAAAGAAAGGTCACTTTGTGTCCTGGCATAATTTTCAATGACTACCAAGGGCTTACTAAATAATGTATTAAGCCTATCTATGAGTTTATTCAGATTTATGAACTGTATTTTAGGTTGAATTGAAATATTTTAAATTATTTGGAGAAACATTTTAATCAAAGTTCTTTATTGTGGGTCAAACATTATAATTATATATATGATAAGTTTATTTATACGATTTTTTAATGCATATATATAGCACGCTCTTGGCTTCTGTTTTCTTTACAGAATAATATATATGATGATTACCTTATTACTATGCAATTCTTACATAGCAGTATGAAAAAACAATTACGGTCATCCGCTTGCCAATAACGGCTTTAAAAGTTTGATTATTAAAAGCATTTAATTTGTATGTAAATTGTATCACTTTGTACATAAACATTTAACGTTTTGGATTTGAGTTGTTGAGTTAAACTGTCATTCAAATTTGATTTGAAGGAGAAAGATTACTCCCATCCAGGCTTAGAAGACTGTTAATTTTTCTTTCTCACAAATAATTTTACAATGATTTATCAGCATCATTTTCATGTTTGAGCTAGTAGTCAACTTTGGCTTTGGCATTTCAGTAAAATTATATTTAAATCATTCTATGAAAAAAATGATTTTGCTACCTCTATACGTGACCTCTATATTTTTTACGTTCTTCAAGCGCCATCCATGAATTTCAGATTTTAATACTCTAATGCGAATGTTTTAACTACTTAACCTTGTTTAAAAAATACTCTGAATGAATTATATGAGTAACTAAAAAACACATTAAACTTTACAATTGACTTTGAATTGAAAAATTTTGCTACTATTATTTCAAACATGAATAATTCACTCATTTTATATAACTAGATTTGACCAAGCAAATACCAATTTTTTTGGTGAGTTAGGCCTTTTTTAAATACACAATATCAAGGCGATCGTTGTATTATTTTTATGTAAAATATTTAAAGTCTCAATAATTTCCTAGTAATATTTATCCCAGCTTTTTTTATGTTTACATATTTCGGTAAAAAATAGCGAACAGTTATAAATTTTCAGAAAAAGCTCGAAAAACAAAAGATGACCTATCGCAGTGAGGCGTGTTCAATTTATAAAAAATGTGATCGCGGTACATGACATCGAGATAAAAATGAATCTCGGCGATACATAAATCATCCGCGCTCTTCGCAGTGACACAAATCTCATGTGGGGTCTCTAGGACACAAACCCCTGCCCATTCCCTCCCTTCCTCCAAGCTCACGACATCAACGTGATGTGATGTCTGACGTCACTATTAATCAAATTAGTTGCACGACGGCAAAAATTTCACTGTCCCTTTGCACAACGACGGGATTTTTTTAAAGGTTTTTCTTACATAATGTCAGTTTTGTTTAACGTGGCATTTGTTAGAGTTAGAGGCTAACCAAAAAAAGCGTCAAACACCCACCGTTCATTATTTTTGTGTCAGAAAAAAACATTTTATTTTTGACAATCTGTAGGGAATTTAATCTCTTTTTAAAATATTTTAGTTTCCTCTCATTGCCATTTTATATTATAAATCGTATTTTTTAGCAATTTATTTAACATAACTATACCTATTAATATCTAATAATCTGGAAATTAGACGAGATTGTTGTACGTATACCGGATTTCACCCCGGCATTTAATGAATATGTATGTAAGTTTATATATATAAAAAACATGGTTAATATTTGTTCTCTATGTACATTCAGGTTCGTTTATAAAATATATTCGATAATGCAATCGAAAAAAATAGCTAGATTTTGTATTTTAAAATATTCTTTCGATTAAAAAGCGGAATTGTTTGCAGATTTTGGTACAAAAATTTACCTCTAAAATTTAAACGAAAAAAACATCATCCTTAATTTAAAAACATTTTTGCCTTAATTTGAAAAGGTGGGCTTAGGTATATCAAATTTGCATATCGAAAAAAATGTGCTTTGTATTTTCTCTACTTTGTGTTACCAAATTACAAGTTGGTTAATATTATTAGCAAAAAAGATCCCTTTCCATATATATTATTGCTAAGTCGCTGCTGCTTAGGTGAGCAAAACATAATAAGAAATTTAAAAAATAAAAGTCAAACATTGATGAGAAAAGTATCGGACATAAAGATTGAAAGTTTAAATTGACTTAAGGATGAAAAGTTCACAGACAAAGCCTTTTGATAATCAAACGAGCGAATCCGCTATGTCGTACCTACCCACGCTTCCGTATTGAGTCATCTTGTGAAGTAAAAATAAAAGCTGTTTTCTTTCGGGGAGAAAAATACCAAAAAAAGGAAAGATTTTTCGAATGAAAGCTTTCAAAGGGTCAGCGGTTGCTTTGCGGCCTGCACCCTTGGATTAAATTCTACATTAAAAGGTTTGTATGATTGAAGAGAATTAGATTGGTGGAGGAAAACCTATCGATTCACCTTAAATAAAAACGTGTCCGTAAATAACACTTTATTTGATTATTTTGAAATATAATTAAAATTATAACAATCAATATTTGAGGTATACGTTCATATCTTGATTTGCGATGACTTAGTCACTAGGTCACTCGAACAGCGCAAGTTTTCTTGACGAATATAGCAGGACAATCAATCGGTGTAAAAGCAATTGTCATTTTTTCAGTCCTATAAACGTCTCATAGTTTGCAATCGGGCTGTATAATTAATTATAAACAAATAAATAGTAAAGATAACACTATCAACATTCAATAATAAGTATGTAACTCATTTGGTTAGTTTTAAATTTAAAAAAATCAGGGATTTGTTATCAATACAATCAATATAATGTTAGTAAGTATTTATACAGGAATATGTTCTTTTATGTAAAGTTTATCAAAGTTTTTTTATATCTTAAGGTTGTGTTTAAAAAAACACCTTTTTCATGAATCGCTCACGATGATCGAAACAAGCCTTGACCGTTTAATAAAATTATACAATTTGTAGAAATAAACTGTCGTTTACTTTTATTTACTTATTATTTTACAATAATTTACAAATAAATACATTAGAACTCAAGGTTTTATTTTTACTCAAGACCTAGCCCAAATTGTCAAACAAAATCATGTAACTTGTTACTTTCGGCTGCCCGTGTTTTGAATATCATCGCTGTAAAATATTGTTGAGCCACTTCTTTGCGGATTAATTATCAACGTTGCCTTGCTTTACTTTCATAGCTACATAGTTTACAAAATATTATATAATCCGTTTCAAAGGAAGTGTTTGACGGAGTTAAACTTTGAAAATATGTTTCTTTTTAAAAGTGCAGCAAAACGAAAATGTTTAATTAATTACTGTCCCGGGATTTCAACAATATCCAGTTGAAAGAAATCCAAACTTGTAAATAAAGCGGTCCAAGTTTTCTTTGTTGAAACCTCAAAGTATCCGCAGACTTCTTAAGCCAGCTGTCATAAAGGGTAAACTATAAAAGTGTGAAACTTGTAAGTCTTTGGCTTTCGCGAATATGGCGTGTTTTTTTTTTTCTTCTTCTGCAAAACTTTTATAGCCTAGAACCATGAAAACATTTTTACATTCCTATTTGTTTTTTTATGCGGTAATAAAAATATGTTTTATGGTATACAACAAATTTCTATTGATAATTTAAAAACACTGAGGAAAGTAAATCAAAAAAAGCAAGTTTTTTTATATTATTTATTACATACACGGTACGGTTCACTACAGGTGTTTTATTTGATTTCTCAGATTTATCATAGTTTAATAACCAAAGAAATAACAAAACTTTCAATTTAATTTTGTATTAAAAATGAAACCTTCTAATCAGTGGGCAAATATTAAAATAATCTTTATTCAATCCTGGATGTATTAGTAATATAATCTGCAATTATATCATCACTATCTTATGGTTGTATTTATTTTTAAATAACTATCTTTTTTAATTTTAGATAATATTGGATCATCTCTATCATGCTCTATGTTTACCGAATAATATTTTTTTTATAAAGGTGTTATGTTCAATAAATAAAACTCTAATTCTACATTTATTTCATATGATTATATAAACATTTATACGTATACATTAATCCTGGAAATGACACAGAAGTCAACGTTGTTAACTTACGGGTTTGAATCCCAGTACGAACAGCATTTTCAATTTTTCTGAATTCTCTCCCACACATCCTTTTCTAATAACTGGCGTAGTGACAGTGATTAGCTAACCACTAGTCTTTTCTTATCCTTCTATTCCAACTCTCTTTTTAAAAAAGAAGGTTAAGCAACTGAGTAACAAGCAAATCTCGCAGAAACACCGTTGAGATAAACTTCATTTGGAGTCAATGTGTTGTATCAATTGGGAGCTGACGTGGTATAAAAAATATCTACTTAAGCCTTGTACTATGTATGTAGGATTCAGTTACATGACACCTTAAAAATTAGTGTGACGTTTTGTTTTAACTACGAAACAATACAGTTTTTTTTCCTCCGTGGCAAGTAGTCTATTAAAAACGACATTTTAAATTTATCATTATTTAAAAGGAAATAATAGAATGATAATTTACCGTTGTATGTGTTTACAATTAATTTTAATCTGTTCTGACGAACTGTTTGTGTGTAGAAATTTATCAGTAAGCTTTTACTTAGAAAACAGTCGTAACAACCATAAAAAGTATTGATTTTTAATTCATAAATCAGCTTGTGTACGTGAGAGATACCAAATAACTAGAGCGAGGGTTTTCGGGCTTTGATTTCAGTTTTCATAACGCTCCAAAAGTACACGTAATTCAATATAAAAATACGAAACGTTCGTTGGAGAAGGAAAACGCCGAGGCCCTGATTGGTTTATGTAACCGGAAAAGGGTCGAAAGACATTTTAGCGAGATTGCTTTCAAATATATCTCAATTAAGTGAAACCAATAAACTATTACGTGATAGTTTAATTTATATAATAGAGAAATTGCTCCACAAAACAACTGACAGATTAACGACTACTATTATTACCGATAGAAACTGTAATTATATTGATTGATCAATAGAGGTACAATTTGTCGATCTAAACAAAGTTAAGTTATTTTTGAACCGATTTTAGATTTACTGTTTTTGTTAAAAAAAAAATATATATTTTATTGAGAAAAATAAATTACTTTCGTGATCGTTTAGTGCAGCCATACTCAACCTTTTTTTCCTTTTTCGGGCCGCATTCCAATATTTGCTTCTCTACGTGGGCCGCAACATATTTATGTTATAATCCTTTTTTTTAGCTCACCGAGGAATTTGAAATCCTCAATTTGGTAAGAGCTTACTGGGCCACACATTAGGGTTTACTGGGCCGTATGCGGCCCAGGTTGAGTGTGGCTGGTTTAGTGGAACGAAAACGTTATATATAAAAATGTCAATATGTATATATTTTATAATTATTTTCAGTTATTTATAAGCTAGATTCTATAAATTAAACATTTTTTGTTTATAGAAAATTTAAAAATTTGTCTTAATTATAGGTGTCTCTGTATACAACTCTTGCTCTTAATGGTGAGCGTAGCAGTCTACAGCGACACCTAGGCATTATTAAAATAAATTAATATATGACTAGTTTGCAAACATTCGTGTAATCAATAAAATCTTAATAAGGTTTTCAAACCATCCCAATTGAATTAAGCATTATTTTAGGCATTAATTAAGCAGTGATCTCTTATTTTAAAAAAATCATTTTTTTACATTTTACTATGTATTTTGAAATGGGTTTTGAGAACATTCCAATATTACAGGATCGTCAAATCGATCAAGATACTGAGGTCGGAAGTTCTGGTTTGTATGTTTTGTCACGTCACTAAAAATTCAAAATATTTTTAATTTAGTTTCTTCAGCTTTTTTAATTATTTGGCAACTTACGTAAGAAAAAAGTCTATTTATTGCTGTTAAATAATGGCATTGCGTATAAAAGCGTCTACGTACAAACACCAACCCTTTGATTAAAATAACACGGTTGGAAAAATAAATTTTATTCATCTTTCATTTTAGAATTAAATGTTTAACTATCGATAAAATATTAACCTTTACTAATACATATATGTATAAATTTCTTTTCAATTTATTATTATTATTGCTAATCTTTTTTTTATAAAAAATATAACTTAACTGTATCATTGAGAAGATTTAATCTTCGGGGTGTTACAAAAAAATAAGTTTATCGAAAAAAAAATACACACAAATTAAGTTTTATTTTTAAGGAATATATTTTTACCGTATTAACTAACAAGCCATTCTGGGAAACTTTTACATTTTAGATTATTTTTTAATTAGTGATTTTACAGATCCAGTATCAATCAATTTATATTAAGAAAAACATAATATTCCTTTGTACCTATTTCCACTTTTATTTACCAATATCAGGACCGGTTTCGCTCATAGCGAGCATTATCAACTGATAAGAAATAGAATTTAAAAATTATTTATACAAAAATAATTGAAATAACACGATTTTATAAACAATTGGCATTGAATAGAATTTACAAAATTCAGTACAAATTATTAATCTTAACTAACACAAATTAAAATGCTTAACACCTCTAACATGTTATTACAAAGATCATCAAAGAGTAATAAAGCTAAAGAGTAATAATATAAAGCTTAATAACAACTCAAATAGTAAAAATGAAGCGAAACCGGGTCCTGATCTTGGTAAATAAAAGTGGGGAAAAAAGTACAAAGGAATATTGTATTTTCCAAATATAATGCCTTTCCACCAAGTATTGATAGTGAAGTATTGATAGTGAACACCCTAAAAGTAATCAATTTATATACATACACTTTAAGATACAAATCATTCATACATACAAACCTGTAAAAAAGATAATAAAAAAATAATATAACGTTTATAATATTAAACAACAAACAAAGAGAAAGTGTAAATATATAATAGTAAATAATATTTTTACTTACGTATATTGAAGATTGCAAAAACAGCGACTGTTGATAGCCAAGTATTTTCTATTCTGCCCATTTTGGCGTTGATAAGTTCTATCACTTCATCCAATGAAACTGTTTGTTTTTGTATTTATTGAACAACAGTTAAATCAATTTCACAAATATTCATATTACTACTGGTGAATATTTAAAACTTTTCACACACTTAATACGTCACCATTGTCACTTAAAAATCTAACTTTGTAAACTAAGTCCAGATGCCATTGAAGACAATAATTGTCAAGTCCTGTCAATAAAAACGGATTATTCACAGATCTATCTCCACTCAGTTATAATCTTGAGTGTTTAACATGTCATTAGATGTGTGTTTCGTTGATGACCACTTGACGACTGTTGAATTTACTCAAATAGCGATGGAGACGTTAACGCGTTTAACTGGTGAAGCTAACCACATAAATTTGAAAGGTAATTTAATCAAATTGGTCTGATGTGTGGTACTTGACATGCGAATTTTTAACTAATGAAGGTTTCAAAGAACATATTTTTAGTAACCATTAAGATATTCTGTAAGCGCAAATTTTTTTTTTTATAATTTGTATAAAGAGCATCTAATGCGGTATATATTAGGCTACACACATTTCAAAGATATAGCAAATATGTTATCATTAACTTTGTTCGTAGATATAAACATTTCTAATGAGTCTTTACCAACGTAGCTACTCCTCATAAATAAATTTGATTATGAGTAGAGAGTTCCTGTATTTGTCATTATTTTAGTATACGTTGTAATTACGCTCAAAAAAAAATTTATTAAACAAAATATGTACATATTTGTCCCACACATGTGTAATGATGTGATTGCGCACGATAATTGATGCATAGAGAGAGGATAAGTGTATGGTGTATACTATTGTGTCTGAGAAAGAGAGAGATAGAGAGAGATTGAGAGAGAGAGAGAGAAAGAGCGTGAATGTTGTGCGAATATTGACAGGTGTTCGAATCAATATCGATGATATTCGAAAATAAAAATATAAGAAACACGATACAAAAACTAACGAAATGAGTAATTGCTATGAATTTTATGCCGAAAGTGATCCTTAAGCTACACCATTTACACGTGGATAAATTATGAAGACCTGGTTAACCCTTCCCTTACTATGCAAAAAAAGCTCAAGCTCCTGAGCTGTGTATCCGTTACACATCAGGCAAACGGGAGTGAATCATGCCAATCATATAACAGTACTACAACAGTACTACTACATATAATTGTCATGATTCACTCCTGTTTGCCTGATGTGTAATGGATACACAGCTCAGGAGCTTGTGCGCTTTTTTCATAGTAAGGGAAGGGTTAATATGGTTGATTTTTATCTTACTAAGTACCTCAGATACTTTTCAAATATAGTTTTTATGAAAAATAAATGCATACTCCATTATTAATAATAGTATTCGAGCTTAGTGTCACTTTGATGAATGAATTTGTACATTATTAAAATCGCAATTTTGTGTTCATGAAATACATTTTTTTAATTACAACGGCATATTTTAATATTAATTTAACTCTTTTACATTTTAATTAAAACTTACAGTTTTGTAATTCCACTAATTGTAAAATTGTGAAATAACTGTATAATATTTTTAATATCAAACGTATACTTTAATTAGTAAAAAAATACACACGCAGTCTGCAACTAACGTAATAAATATTTATTATAACGGTCAGTCAAAAAATATTAACTGGGTTAATTTAAAAAACAAAAAACATTTTTTTATTATAAAATACTTACCATTTAGTGTATTTAAATAAAAAAAGACACTGATCCAAAAAAAAAAAAAAGAACAGACCACCAGCTAGTTTTGTAAGTATACCAGCTTAATATGTATATTTCGGTTAGCTAACTCAGTCGAACAGAATAGTGGCTATTAAATTACTGGCATACGGCCCTGTCTTGTTTTTTCATTAAGAGCGTAATGATAAGTCACAAGTAGCGCGCTTAATCATTTTTAATTGTATAATTAATGCCGTATACTCTGCTAGAAAGCGCGGCGTGACGTCACTGCCGTAATTTTAATTTAAAATCACATTACCACTTAAATGGGACCTCAATGTTTGAAATTAATAGCATTTTTGCTTCTCGAGCGACATCTGCTCGGTCGAGTTATAATGAAAGCCTATCTAATATACCCACACAGTCTTCCTAAACTCTTGATACCTATTATCAAATAATAAATTGATATAATACAACGGAAAAAAACATATTTTTTCTATATGCCATATTATTATCGGACTTACACCCATCTTCTAACGATACTACTTCAAGTGCTTCTTGAATTTTTTTTCCGCAGCGTAACAACAATAATCATATTTTTAAGCTTGCGTGGAATATACAAAAAAAGTTCAACAAGCTTAATGAATTTCGATTTAATTTTCAGAATAAAAATATGTAAATAATATATATATAGATTATAATAGATAATATAGATTTTCTATTTTCTAAGTGTAAATTGGATGATTTTTAATGCCATTTAATTTTCTCTTGGCATAACTAGATTGTCTTTACCAGAATGGACCAGAGGATTTTGGTTGTAGATATAAATGATATGACAACGTATGCATAAAGCTATTCTGTGCTGAGTAGTGCCTCCAGTTCCGGGATTCCTTCCAAATTTTTAATACCGGGATTGAGGATAAGAAGTGCAAAATTGTTTGCAATTAAGCATTTTTTTTTTGAAATTTGCGTGAGCCGTAAAAAAAGAAATTCCGAATTTTTTCGTCATCTTGGGAAATTCGTAAATTCTTGGGGTTTTTTAATTGGATGGCTGCAGCAGACGAGATATCTAGTCAAATTTTTCGTGCTCAACACACCAGGGACGAGTTACCTCGTCAATTACTAATTTAATTTAATACGGTAGTATCTAGTGACGTAACAAGCGGTTAAGTGTACATGCAGTTTTTTTTCATGACTGAGAGTGTCTTAGGAGCAACTGTCCAAGCATGATGGCTTAAGTGTGCAGACAATTAATCTCTTAAGAAAAAACGAAAAGTTCTATGAGACGAGGACATGCTTCACATAAAACGCTGCAATTTATTTTTTTGTTCTTGTGACGAAAAACGTTTCTCCAGGTTTTTTAGTAATAAAACATTCAAACTAATGATAGTTAATTCAATAATTAATTTTTTCTATTTAAATTTATTATCCCTTTAATTATTCAGTGAAAGAACCTAGTGCAATGAAATATGGCGCACCGTATGAAATCTACTCATCGTGCAATTATCTTTAATTGGTAATTAACTAATCGAGGTAAATGCCTTGTGAATTTTGTCTAATACGCTAAGCTAGTCAAATCTGAAGCACTTTGCTACTACATCTATTTATAAGATTCAAAGAGATTAATCAATTCAATTAGCCAATGTTTCTCAAACTGCTCTTAAATTATATTTTTTTAATACGCCAATTTATACTAATTAAAATATCGTATTTCTTTAGAGATTTATATCGATATTACAAATAAATCGATCATAATATTACTTACTAGTTCATAAATAATTGGCTAAAATAATTGTTATCTAGATTTTTTTTTTTAATTTACATAGTTATATCATTAAACATCTTATCCCTAAAGAGTTTTCAATCGTATTGCGTTTGTAATTCAAAACTTTACTAAAATAAATAAATGAAAAATTATAATGTGTTAATTGATTGACATTAACATAATAACCGTAGATATGTATGTATTTAAGACATACATCCTTATTTATGAAGGCTTTGAAAAAAATATTGATTCGGTATTATCTATTTTTGAGGCATTATTTATTACACAAGCATTATATACATATATATTTCAAAAGAACAAAAAGCAGAATTGAAAACAAAAAAAGATATTAGTTGATGCAATATATTTTTACAAACCTACTCAAGTCGAATCAATGACTTTTATATTGTCTTATGTCAAGTATTGGTGTAATAAAAGTTCATATTTATCGTGATTCATTGGTCTGCTTGTTTGTAACGCACAGCACAAGAAAGCACAAATATAAAGAGACACACACACACTCTGTATGCGCGTCTTGTGCATCAAGCGCATTGTGTGAATGTTGTAAAGAAACACTGCCGCCCAGTGGCGGATCCAGAAATTATTTCAGGAGGGGCCATTTAATTTGAAAATATACATAAATAATACATTAAAAAATAGATGATTTAAAAATAATATATCTCTATAAAAATAGTCAATACGTATGTTTATATAAATTAAGTATGTATTCTATAAAACAAAGTAAACTAAACAATAAAAAACTCATTTTACAATGAAATTTAATTTATTAGAAAAATGGAAAATAAATTCTCCTTAGGAGGGGGCCATGGAGGCCATGCCCCCTCTCCCTTCCGTCAATGCAGTGCAGCCTCATGTTTATAATACATTTTATTGAAAGATAATTAATCAAATTAGATTTCAGTGATTATTTTAAATTATCTGGTATTAAAATTAAACTGTTGCAATGAAACTAATCGTTGCTTAAATTTGAGAATCACTGACTTTTAATATTCGTTCCTAAGTACAAATTATACCTATCTTGTTCAATATGGTAAGTGCTTCTTAATGAATCCAACATGACAGGTGCTTTTCGAAAACTAATATTTTCGGGAAGTATTACTCCATTATGTGGAATTAATTATTAACCGAAAGATATGTTGTTATGCAAAGAACATACAATACAAAGAAGCTACATAATAAATGTTTTACTTTCCGAGTTGAAAACACGCTTTTTAAATATCAGCACATGCGTACACGGCACTTGATCAGTCTTTAATTCTTTGATGTCAAATTTATTTGAATTTATCGACAGTCAAAAGCTTATTTTAACCACCCACGTCAACTGCTATCAATATATTTTCACACTGTCATACATAATAGTACAAACAAATATAAGTATGAAATATATACATAAACCAGGCCTTAATATTAAAATACAACACACACTAAAACTTTGTTTACGTACCTTTTGGTTTTTTTGTTTTTAATACGTACAATGATTTTTTTTTAAAGTATGTATAAAGTAATAACAAATGAAAATAAATTGACGTTCGGATTGTTTATTTACTTAAAAGAAAATACTTTCTTGAATGTCGTCAAAAACGTTTAAAAAGTTTTTGTTTTTTTTTTTTAAAGATTTATTATAATATTAAGACGTTTCTTTATGTATTTTGGTTCTGAAAGTATAAGACGCAAGTTCGTGAATGTGTATGGTTATGCTTCGTTAATCCCCACAAAACTTTCTACGTAATGATCATTACATTAATTTCGTTCCTCTTGCCCTTTGTACAAAAAGTTAATTTTTAAATTATGTCCACATAAACCGTAATTATAATCGTACATCTTAATAACAATGGGCATACAGACCGGCTTGTAATTTCATTTAATTTTACGACAATTATTAAACACCGCCCGCTCACACATGCAACATGGTGCGGCTATTTTTGTCTGAGTATTTGTGACATGCGACACAGCACGGGCGGCTAGCTTTTCCCGGAGTATGTACTGTTTTGAAGTTGAACAGTTTGCGCGGCGTTCACTGACGAACTGACGACTTTCTCCCTCCCGACCTGTGTCAACCCTCTGCCGGGCGAAAATCAAATTGAAGCAACAACGACACCAAAACGAACTATCTCTCTCTAATTCACCGAATTGACAAAGATAAAACACTATCCGTCCTATTCGTGTGTTGCATTTCGCGAACGCCACAAGCTACCGTATAGTGCAGCTCAGTGGATCTTATCTTCAGCGTTATTAAGACAAATACAAATCGTTACAGTTAACGGCAAGTATTAGGGAAACATCTTCCGCTTGGGGTGACTCACATTACTTATTTTAACAGGCGGTTTTTTCCTCTATTCCGGTTGTTTGTGAAAAATGCTTAGTATTACAAAAGTAGCAGGGTCACATAAAACCCGGTGGCTGGCTGCATCCAAATGTAATAGCCTCCATAAAAAACGGTTTTACTACTGATGATTCATAATTATATTAACATCGAATACATATCAAAATTTTACAACTCAAACCACAAATTATTTGTATGACCTCATGTCAAAAACAATGTAACTAACAAAATAATCATCAACAAAAAAATAGTCTAATTTTTCGTCGAAAACCACGAAAACTTTAAATTGATAGTATGTATCTTTAAAAAAAACTACTGCCTACTGTGAGATTTTTTATGTAATTCATCATTATTCAGATGTTTCGAATTGTTGAACACCATAATATAAAAGGGTTCCATGACTTAATTATTTCGGAAACGAAGTTACATTGAAGTATGGTAATATTGTATTTTTTTGTTATTCATATCATTCGTTGGCATCACTTTCTTGGTCCCCTCCCTAATTTGACGCTAGTATTTTATTTCAGATCCTTTTAATTTTATTAAGTAAATTATTTACCTAATGGTGAACCTGCTTGTGTTAGAAATAACTTAACCATCATTATTTTATGGTAAAAAAACTAAACAAACAAACATTTAAATTTTCAGCCAAAGATATATATATATATCATCAAATAGTTATTTCAGCATACTTCATACTTTGGAGTTTTTGCCCAACTAAATTATCTAGTGGTTGAAGCTATCAAAATTATTTGATAACTTGATTTAATATGTGTATTTAATTATTAATTCTGATGGGAATTTTCAATATGTTTGTTTTTATAGTTGCCCGAATCGATTAATAATTAAAATGTATCAAATGTATGTAGATTTAACCTACCAGTATTAGAGGTATCACAATATAAAATTAATTACGAAAAAATGTTTTTAACGTGCTTTTATTTAAACAACAACTTTTGTTGAGTTATCTCTATAAGGAAGTCATTTTCTCCACATCGGAAACGGACATGGATTAAAAAAATGCATTTCTAAACTACTAAATATAGGAGTTTATAACTTCAATTAAACTTTTTGCCTTGTAAATTTTCTGATTGAAAGAAGTAATTGTGTAGTTTAGTAACTATTTTTTACACTTCAAGCTGCTTATTGTTTATTATCTGATAATTAATCAATTAGGTTTTTATTTTGACTTAAATTTTTAAAAAAATGTTAGGAACAGCATATAATAAAATAAAAGAGTTAATCAACTATTAGAAACGTCGCCTAGTGACAGACTTCAAATTTTAATTTATATCTCAAAGATGTAATTCAAAAATCCAAAACATTAATACCAAAAATTGTACTTATTTTATTTATGTAAAAATTATTCTTAGAACACTGCAAATAATTTATAAAATATGATAATTTTCAGTAAAGAACCTTTTTTGGGCGAAAAACTACCTCTCGTTCATTAATTTTTATCTCGCTCTGCATAATATTCTTTGAGTTTACGATTCCTTTGCGTATTTTTCATTTGCTAATGATCGTTCCGTTTTGTTTGTAATTACAAACGGAGATCACAAGACTGGGTCAGTTTTCCTGGAAGGAAACTCAATTGGGCTGTGACTTGTGTCGGGCGCAGTCGTCACATCGCATCATTTAACTAATCATTTAGCGTTAAGGATTTTTTGTACATTTTCTAGAACCCGGAAAAGCAACGCCAAGAAAAAATCTCGTCCAGAATAATGGCACAATTTTTACAAAGCCAGCATTCTTGAAATTCTCAAAGAATATATTATTATTATTATGACGATAACGTAATGTTTAAAATTTAGGCGTAAGTTTCACAACACTCTTTAAATATAGGTTTATACATATATGTATAAGATTATAAATACAAATAATTATCATATTGCTATCAGGTCCATGACACAGTGGTCAATTCCATTTGTTTCCATGCCGGACCTCAAAGGTTCGAATCGATTTTTTAGATTTTTGTAATTTTTGTTTGGGTAGTTAGCCTACCACGATCCCTGTACCAGTCCCATCCTTTCTTACCTTACTCTCTTCGAAGAAAAAAGAGGTTGAAAAACTGAGTATCAAACAATTCTCGTAGAAAATCTCCATTAGAAAGCCATTTGCTCCAAATTCGGAGCAGACGTGGATAAAATTTAAATGCAACATTAACACTATTTCCTCCATTTAGAGATAGTAAAAAAATATTCCTCAATAGTTATATTCACTTAAACTAAACAAAACTTGAATTAAAACACAATTATATTATAATTTATAAAAATCCTTTTCACTAGGAATCGACCGTTAGTAGGTACCGTATTCAAATCATACTTAAATGGGTCAGTTACGTCAATGTAAACTTTTGAAAAAAAGTATTATTTACATTTTTCATTTTTTCTATTTGTGCTATAATAAAAGAACTTAGCAGAAATATACGATTACTTTTGTATACGATATGACAGTGCAAAAAATAGTTGTCAAATATAAAGGCTTTTAACCATCCATGATTCCGAATTTTTTTTTCGAAGTGCGGAGCACCAGTTCGAGCAAGATTTTTTCTATTCATAACATATTTTATATAATAGTTTTTTTCCCTTCTTTTCTAATAAAAAAATATGTAAGGCATTTGTTTAATAAGTTTAATGGTATATAATTCATATTTTTTAAAGTATTTCATAAATTATTTTTTTTATATTTTATGGCATAGTACCAAACATGAAATTAAAATTTTACTGAAGCAAACATTTCAAAGTTTTTTATGCTATAAAAACACTGCTTGCTGAATACTTCGATAGAAAATGGACATATTGTGCAGTATTCTTTTTTCACTTTCAGAACGAATGCTTTCACATACAATTCGCTGGGTAGAGTCGCAGTTATCCATTCAAGTAGAAAACCGTTACCTGATGTTACAATTTAGACACGGCGGTTCTCAAAACATTATACCAAAGCAAACCGAGATCAGAATAAAAAGCAGACAAAACTGAATTGGCTAGGACTAACAAATCTACAACGTTGAAGACATTATTTTATTACATACACAAATACTAAAAATCCAAAAGAGGCAATAGAAGAAAGAAAAACAATAATAGCTGACGCACACAGATCACGCTTCTAATTTTTAGTATTTTTTTTTTTAGAAGTTTTAACAGCAGAACTGTATATTTAAAAATACCCACCATTTTTTCATGAAATCTCTCAAAAGTTTCACAGCGAGGTAGGCAAACATTTAACACGATGGTGGCCACATACGAGATATCTCGTAATTTTTTTCGTGCTCAACAAGCCAAATACGAGGTATCTCGTCAATAACTAATTAAATTAACAGTCGCAAATTATAGCCGGCCTGCTAGGTAATTACTATTAATTATTTACGGCAACGAAAAAGTTAAACCTAACGTTCACTTTCCTTCATAATTATAACAAGGAAATATTTAAAACTTGTTGTCCAAGAGCAGTTCTGTTCAACGACCCCGCGTTGATCGATTTTTTTTATTAATATAACTTCAAACACGACTTATGAAAATGACAGTTTGCTGTACTGTGTCCTGTATGTATATATGTGCATGTATATGTATGGGTATAGTATGTGGGGAACACATAAACTGGCGTTAATGTGAAACGTCTGAAGCGATCACGATCTTCTTTCGGCGAATATTAAATATAAATGCAACATTCAATAACATCAGGAATAAAGGAGACTCAAAAAACTTTGACAATAACGCTACATAGGCCTAAAATGGC
The DNA here is from genome assembly GCA_031772345.1 of Himalopsyche anomala. Taxonomy (NCBI): domain Eukaryota; kingdom Metazoa; phylum Arthropoda; class Insecta; order Trichoptera; family Rhyacophilidae; genus Himalopsyche; species Himalopsyche anomala. The sequence continues at coordinate 14,872,067 of CM062828.1, read as the reverse complement.
CGCATTTTTTATGTACCACATACACTGCTATACTTCACGGGTGGAAGATATAGGTAATAGGAGTATTCTGAGTTGCATTAACGAATCTGACTTTGAATATATCGTATAGATAATAAGGTAGAATGACAAATTATGCAACATTTACCAAGATTCAAAACTATTTTTAGGGTGTTCACTGTCAATACTTGGTGGAAAGGCATTATATTAATAAAAACACAATAATCCTTTGTACTTCATTCCACTTTATTTAATATGTCAGGACCGGTTTCGCTCATTACGAGCATCGTCAACTGATTGACGATGCTCGTAATGAGCGAAACCGGTACTGACATATTAAATAAAGTGGAATGAAGTACAAAGGATTATTGTGTTTTTATTAATTCAAAACTATTCATCTTCATAAAACTGTAATAGCGTAGCTGGGTTCACCATATAGTGCAAACGAGCACCAAAAAATATTCAAATATACTTCAAACTGAAAGAGTCCAATGAGAAAGTCGCGGATGTAATAGCAAAATTATTGAGTGGTTATTTATACAGCCGGGACTTTAAAAATCTCAAATTGAAAAAGACTGATATTTAATTTACCAGATGTAAGAAATTGGTACAACAAGCTATAACTTCATTTAATTTGAAGCGCCGTAAAAAGAAAAAAAATATGATTAACAAAACATATTTATGATATCTTTACATTAAAACAATGATACCTAAATTTTAAGTGTTGTGTCAACATTTAAAAATAAGTGAAACACTTACTTACTACTTCAGTTTTCTTAATATTTGTTGAGATAAATTCAAACTTATCACTTTCAAATGATTTGTATTATTGCTGAAAATACAATTAATTTTAAAACTAATGCTTGTTTTTTATCATCATTAAAAAATCAAATTAATCTCTTCACAGAACTGTCTCTAATGAATTCAAATATCAAAAAGCCATAAAACAAAATAAAAACAAAAGAAGAATGTCAAAAGATTGTTGACAGTTAATGAATTATTCTAAGTAATTGGTCACAATATTATGTTTATCAAATCTGAGACTGTTTATTATAAGATAAATTACTTGATGGATATTATTTGGGAATTTATTGAAGCAATTTTATTAAATAATAATATATCTATCATAACAATGCCCAGGTCATTTCTATGACACAGTAATATTGTATAAAAAATAAATAATTGCTACTCTCCAAAAAGGTTTGAGTGATCGGTAAGCGTTAAATGTATTTCTTCACACTTCCTTCACCTTCCTTCGAGTATATTTCAACAGTGGGTATTTCATGAATGTAAGGTTTTTTTATTCTGTTCTTTCTCTTTGAGAAATTATAATTTTGTGATGAATTACTGTTATATCAGCATTTTAAGTCTCACTTTTAAATATCCTTGTTTATCACAAATATTGAGATTCAATCTAAAAGATACAGATAATGTCGAAGCAAGTTTCTGAAGAGTGAAACAAAGCTATAATTTCAACATTTCTATAAATCATTCATATCATTCGATAAATAATTACAAAAATCACAAACTGTATCAATCAAACAAAATAAAATTGTCCTTATTTGAAATTGAGCGGGCTTTTGTTTAGTCAAAATATTTATTTTTCTATCAGCTTTATTTCTACTAATGTCTGCAGTAGACTTACTAGAGCCATCAAAGCTTAACATAAGTCATCAGCAATATATCTTAAAAAGTAATTAGTTGACAAAATATTTCGTGTTTTTTTATAACACAATAACCTTAATATGTGTTCTTGTGAAATTATTTAAAAGCGCCTGTGTCATTTAGCTTTACTATAAAATTATAGTCGGGTCCGTGGCGCAGCGGTCAACGTCGCTGGCTTCCGTGACAGATTTCATGGGTTCGAGTCCCAGTAATCATAGCATTTTTACAATCTGTTCGAAAACATGTTTGTTTGCGATGCCTAAAGATTCCCTTCTAGCCTTTCGATCATAAAATAACGGGACGTAGCAGAAGCGATTAACTAACCAATAATTATGTCCTGCCTCATCTGTTTATCACTATATACTTTCCGAAAAAAAAGATGTTGAAAGACTGGTAACAAGCAGTTATAGATTGCTTTCTATTGTAAATTAATGTGCGTTAAATTTTAACAAATTTCTACAAAATTGTTGAATTTAAAATATTTCAAGGTTTTTTATGGTAATAATCATATTTGCATCAATTAAGGGCTTCCAAATTTGAGGAGCGGTTAAATTTGTTGCCTTTTCGCAACGTCAACGAGTAGATGAAATCGGCCTGGACTTTCATGTTACAAAGAAGAAAAGAGCCTTCGTACTACTTCTGACAGTATGATAAATTGAAATAAATTGATGAAAAAATCTACCTCAGAACGGCCAAAATGAAAATAATCCAGGCGTCCGGCTTATTTTTCAATTTAATAGGATAAAGTAGATGAATCGAATGAACAAGAACGTTTGTATAAGCCAGATATATTATAAATCCAATCAGCCTAATTTCATAGCTGCAAATGTATGTTTGGCGAATTTTTTAAGCTTTTCTGTTCTCATCGTACCAAGTTAAATAATGTATTAATATTTTTAAAGCATTTCATTTTTAACTTAAATTCTTTTAATTTAACTAAAAGTATATCAATATATTTTTTTAATGGTTTAGTGTTGTACTCACGATATTGACTAGATTTAATATTTTGAAAATAGATATAAACTTAACCATTTTTTAAGGATTTCTCGTTCCAAATTCGTAGCAAATATATCACACATACGAATATTTTTGTTTTTGTTGAAATAATTACTTTCAAGCTGATGAGAATGTCTTTCTGAGTTGGTATTAATTGTTAAAAAAAATACTTATAATATGGAGTGTACTATCTACCGATCTCTAGACGCTGAAGCTATTGCATATAGTATGATTTTTATTTATACCTTTTCAGATAACCTAAAGATTGAAGAATAGAGAGACTAAGTCACTAGCTGCGATCACATCACTCTTTTTACGACCCGTTTTCAGGAATGCGTCAGGACGCTGAGAAGAAACTTCAAAAAAGACTTTGAATCCAAATAAATAAACCGATGATAAAAAACAAGTACCCTTGACCGTGTTACCGAAATGGTCTTATGTTAGAAAGCGCTACCACTCGGATGAACTATGGACTAAGGATCAAAAACTGTAGTAGAAAGATTTTGGTCTCGCAGTGAATTGAAGATAGCTGCTAATGGAAAGGGTAATGAATAGGTATGTATTGATCACACAAATTTTTGCGGTTTGAACAAACGGCCCAGATCATAAATATCAAAGTTTGCCGTTTAACATCTATAGAAAAACAGATTTTCACGCACCTATCTCAAATTATTTAGAAAAATGTCTTATATTTTAGTCAAAACGAATCCCGTACAAAAAAATCAATTGAATGAAAAACATTATACATATATATGCAAGATTCCACTATTCAATTTTTTGGTAGTAATTGTCGATTTTGTTTTAGAAAGCAACTATATTTATACATTTAAAACACATGTTTATCGTAGTTTCGAAATTGCATCAAATGACCGGAACCAGTTTGCTGAACGCAAACATTTACAACTATTCTTTTTTCACAATACACTTTTTTATTCTATGTCCAATTCTAATATGAAGTATATGGTATCCTAATGGAGGTATCTCAACACAAGTTTTTTCTATGAGAATTGCTTGTTACTCATATATGATCAACTTCTCTTAATCGAAAAGATTCGGGATAGAAGGATAGAACTAGAACAGGACGATAATATTCACTCATTTCAATAAAATCGTAAATCTTTTAACACGTATATTATGATTAACTCAATATAAACCGTAATAGTTACTAAGCGATACCTTTAACCTTTTTAAATACAAATTGAAATAGATATGGTGTGTGCTGTATTTTTATGTTAAACATTTAAATTGTTCTATCTCTTACTCTGCACAACATTTGCTTTTATTATTAACACACTACTGGGAACAATTATTTGTTTCGCAAATATTATCTAATAGTTCTTAGTAACGAAGGTATAGAGCTTAGCACATTGGAGGATTTAATGTTATTAGTTATAACATACATATTATGCTAAACTCGGTCCCCAGCATGTGCTGGCTATTTCCGAACGTGTTCCTCATAAATTTTACTGTTTACTGTGGTCAGTTTAATAATTTATCGCCGTTAGCTTGTTTTAGTACTATTAGCTTTTGGATATTCAATAGAAACAATATAAGTTTTCCACCCACTCTAAGCTAGGTGTAATTCAATTATTTTTAAGTACCGAAAATCTGTAATAGACAATTATATTCTCTCGTCACATGATTTAGCTTGAGTTAACAATCAAAACTATAGTTACTTGTTATGAATTTGTGTACATACCAAAATTAAATGTTCACTTCTTTTGATTTACGAATCATGCGTATATCTAATGCAAATAAATGCTTCCGTCCGCGAGGGGTCAATAAGACCAATTTATTATAACTTGCAAAATAAACAAAATTTTCTTATACGTTGCTTTACCGTCCATACCTTCGATACGAAAGCTTGCTGATTACATTATACGAGACGCAGTTTCTTATAGAATATCGAATATCCTGCCTCGTCGCTTTCCCAGCCGAGACAATAGGTCGTCTTATCGTTCCGTTTTAATCAAGTAGCAAAAGTGGAGCTTGCAACTTTATCCCATCTCGCCAATGTAGATCGAAGACTTTGTCGGTTAATGGCAACTTACTGCACTTACTTTGCTTGGCAGAGGCCCGTTACATGCTGCTTACGAAAGCATTTACTTATAGAATTATGTGAAAACTGCCGTGTAAACAACTTATTTACTTTCAACGTAAAGAGACCTATCTTAAATGTAGTATATTTTTATAGACACTTTTAATAAATTACACATATTATACAAAATTGTGCTCATGAATATTTTAACTGTAAATTAGACGATCTTCTTAAATATATTACATCGTAAAAAGAAGCAGAATAAATTCAATTCGTGGCTAAGTGGTGAACGCTCTTGGGCGCCAGTCCTATTCAGTTGAAGTATACATGGGCTCGATTCTGTACGGGTTTATGAGTTTGGATTCAATGCATGTATTTGTATTACATTGGTATTACTTACTCATATAATTGATCCTTTAATATCATATCTGATAAAAAGGTTGTCTAGTCCTTATTCTTCTATTCTCACTCTCTCCGAAGAATTGAGTTATAGTAACGGATTAAATAGCAATTCTTTTAACAACTTTCACTAAAAATTACTCAATTATGGGTTTATATGCTTCAAATTAAGAGGAGATAAAGATATGTACAAAAAATGGTCTTTATTCTGTATGTTAAAAATAGACATATTATAATTAAAATATAAAAAATATTTACGTTACATACTTTTGAAAAAAACTGTGTGAATATTTTTTTTATAAAATGTAGTTTAATATCTACGTACATATTTAAAAGCATATTCAAAAGCTCTCCCTTTTTAGTGGCATGGGCGTATGACACATTCAGTTTTTCCACTCTTGTAACATAACAAACAAAAATTAGTCAACATGCTTGCACGCTGTCACTCTGCTATAATTAACCGTATGCAATTCCCGTATGCCTTGTGATTGTTATAATTTTTATGATCATTTTTTGCAGTGCATTCATTTTGATCGCGTGACAAAAGACCCACAGCCCTTTAGTATGAGTCAACATCTAAAAAGGCTCCGTTTGACTCACTGCCGGTCTTGCGACTCGCCCCGTGACGTCATCGCGTGTTCGCTTGTCAAAGGTGAGCTATCTTTGATCGAAAGCAAGCCTGAATAATAGATGGCATTTGTATTCTACGGCATTGGTGTGTACGTTTTCTTTTTGTGAAGTTACATAAAAAAAAAGACGATTCTCCATTGTTATACAGATAACCGTATAAAGCGATCATTATTGACTTATTCGTTGACCTTTACGATTTATAATGGACCATTATTGTATTTATTTATAAAATAATATTTTACTGTAGTATTCGGAGCGAATAATTTAATTGGACTATAGATAATTTCCAATTTCCAATTTAAGGTTAAATATTAATCGAAGGTGCTTAAAACACACTCGGAAAATCATACCTCTAATCCGTAGCTTAAAATGTTAAATGGGAAATGGACATTTTGTGTTTTTCTTAATACGGTAATTTTAATGGATGCACTCATTTTTTCAATGTCAATTATTACCAAGAAACCTTGAGGATTTAATCATTTATGTAAATTGTATAGGTGTATCCTTCATTTTACACTAGATTGGTGAACATATCTTTCATTGAAATAATCATGAGATTTTTTTTAGTTACTAATTACGCATTCGCGTTTAATTGTATTTCAAGCTAATTCCAGATTGGTTCCCTTATACACAGTTGTCATGCCAATCGATCTACTGTTGCACCTTTATATTATATCCATCAACCCAAACTTAAGGGGCATTCTACACCACGGCAACCAACCAACGCAATCGCACTGTGCTACAACTACCTATTTTCTTTTGGGCATAAAATTAGCTTTTGCATCGTTTTAACACTGCCACAAGATATTCGATGCACGTAGTACTTTCAGTTTTTGGATGAACGAATCACATCTTGGAACAAGTATTTTCATCAAAATTTGACATTTAAAAACCAACGGTATGTATATTGTTTTAATTTGATTCAATTTTAGGAATCAAAAAACTTACTTACTTACTTTGTACTTGATGGAGAATGCACGCCAATGCCCATTAGTAAATCAGTCAAACGATAAACTCCTCCTACAATTCTAGCAATGAAAATCAATTCAGCTAGCTACAAACTAGTTGGGATTCAATAATCTTTTGTTGACATAAATATTATATTGTCAATACTGTGCGCGTAACGTAGCACATATTTGATGGGGCATGCTTATTCAATATAACAAACATAAAGGTAAACATTCATTCGAAATTTATTATTTACAATCCTTAAGAGTCAGACAGAACATTTATATTTAAGTTTTTTTAGCAACGGAATACGTAGAAGTTATTTTTTGCCGAAATTGAGGAAAATTATTTTCAAATATTTCTTTAGTTCTTTAATACAAATATGAAATAAACAAACGTATTGTTATTATTGTCAAAATAAGTAACAATGCAACTGACGGCAAAAAAAATGTTTTGTGTAATTAAAACTGAATTGAATACACTATTATTTCGTTCGTTAAATTCCAACTGATTGTTAGTTTCTTGATTCGTATCGTTAACGAATAGTTAATTAAAATTGTCTTTTTATGTTTCTTTACTCAGAATATATTTTTTTATTATTGTCTTCCCACGTTAGGTGACGGGACAAAACACTATATTTATATTAAAATATAGGAAGTTTATTTAAAACTTTTTGTAGAAATATGACAGTCTTTTTCGTTATTTTAAATTAATACTTTAGTTTCTTCTTTCAAATTTGGTTGTCATAAATGTTGTTTTTGAGATCTTCAAAAAGTTTCGTATTATATTATTTGTTCGCCATTTTTGATGAGCTCTTCGCCACAGAATAGCTTATGCCTCCAGTTACTGCTTCGGTTTCACTTTTCTCATTCGCGTTTTTTGACGGTCTCTCAGCAACCAACAAATAAATATCTTTTCAGTCACAAATAAATATTTAAATGACATTCGTCAAAAAAATGCATGGCACTGTAATTGACATGTGTTCGGAAGTCTTATTTGTGTTTTTATTTTACCATTGTTTGGAACAATCAGGGCTATGGAGTCGTGTAAAAAAAGACAACTCGGACTCCGAGGAAATGTTTCAATAATTTTATTTTTATCTTATATATACACATGTATTCCATCAGATCATATAATCTTTAGTCAGCCAAGCATGCAATATCTACATCGGTAGAGAGAAGCCTGCGGCCTCTTGGCTACTCTGATACGGCCTTTTTACTTGATCAAAATATCAATTTTGATCAAAAAATTATAAGCAAGCGTTTGGAAAAGGGGCGTAATCAACGCATTATATATATGTTCGAGAGTCGACGGTTGGGGGGGGGGTGTCGACATTTTTTTTTACTGCGGCATTATGTTGAATCAGATAAATGAATGTGGCCTTTAGAAATGAAAGTCTACACTATAGGTTTGGATACACGTCATTAAATATATACAGTTTAAGTGTTTCAAGCCGCTCATTTTTCAAGACTTCGACTCCGACTCCACAGCCCTGGAAACAATGCAGCTCTAAAACAATCTTTAAATGTCTTCTACATTATTTTAAACCTTTAAAACACTCGTATACCCTTACTAAATTTAGTTAAAAAGCAACGAATTACAACATTGAACAAAATAAGATACGTGATAATGTAAAATTTTAGACCCCAGTGAATCAACAAGAATGACATATAGTATATACAATGGTTATTACTATATCTAAGCTTTAATTGATTGTATCTAATAAAAAATCTGAATCACTTTGACTTTTGAAACACTCTTCGTTCATCTATTAGTTGATAATAAATAATATAACCTTTCATATTCGTCATACCCGTGAATCATTTATAAATGTTGAACGGATTATTATTACCCTTTATCGCATACCTTTCGAATTACACATTTTGATTAACATCAAATATATGAAGCGGTCGGGTAAAATTTCTCGGAAAAAACCGCGCGAAATAGTTTTCCCGGCTGGCACGCTAACTGTGTTTCACATAGTTTGCATCGCCAAATTTTATTGTGTGATTCATTTATAACAATCACAAAAAATATATTTTATTATCATAAATGAGTTACTATTATTTAGAGGAGACGCCTTTAGCTATACGGTTTATAAAAAAATATCTACCAATGAAATAATATCCAGTTGCAATATTGTTACCGAAAAATGTACAATTTTCAAATTTACAATATCGCCAGCAACATTTTTATAACAGATTTTAGCTTACTAATCGTTTGCTGAAAGGTAAACCTCTTCAGTGAAACACTGACATATTTTAATTTAAAAAGAAAATGCTCCATTTAAAAGAAAAATCTTACATTTACAATTATTGATATTGCCCTGTAACTTCAAAGCATCAGTGAGATTAGTAAAATACCTGGATGCAGATAAATAGTATTATCATTTATCATAAACCGTAAGAGAAACTAAATAAAATCATAATTCGCTTTTTAGGGTCCGGGTAGCGATATGTCTTTTATTTGTCTATAATTTTAGCTACTCTTGATTTGCTCAATCATTTAATATTATTTTAAGCAAACAAATCTTTTTAATTTCGTTATTTAATTGTAAAAATAAAACTTAATATAACTGTGAATATTTTTAAATAAAGTAAAAATAATAATTTTATAACTTTGTTATTCCACTGAATATAAATAATATATCAAAATCTTTCGATATGAATCAATAAATCTTTTGAAAATCTTCAATACTGTTATTTTATTATTGTAAACCATTGATCTCGAGATTACTGCCGACGTGTAAGTGTTCTCTTTATAACTTATCACCTAGTTACTGGGTTTTTCAATTTAAATTGACTAATAAATATCAAATATTCGTAAAATTCTAATATGTGTTTGTTTTCTAAGCCAGTATGTGTATTTTAATATTTTGACTGATGGTGCTAGATGGAATTTCAATATAAAATATGAGTCGCTCAAATTATGTACATTCACACGAATTTTCTCACTAATCACCCGGGTGTCGCCTTTCGGCATCTTAAGGCGTTCAAGTGCACGGATGAACTTGAACGCCTTGAATAAGTGACAAAATTTGTGTGAATGTACATAATTTGAATGATTCAAATCCAGTATATTTAGTTGAGTAAATGTAAGTTTAAACATAGATATATAAAAAAATGAATAATTGAAATAAATACTATTACAATGGAGTATATCAAGTAAATTCCGATTCAATTAATTCAATACCTGGACCTATTATAATCTAATAAATGTTTTATTTAATATTTTAGTATGCAATTTGCATTTTATGATTGATATTGATAATTTATTATGATATATTTTCAGTTACATATTGCAGGTTAAAATAAAGCAATTAGCAATATCGACTTGCCTAAGCGCTGACTTCTATAATGCTAAATCAATTAGTAAGCACAAAAATGGCTACACCGGTGAAGATAGGTCAAGAAAACAATCAATTCTTCCTCTAGTCAAGCGTGGATTCCAGCGAAATCGGATAGGGGGGAAAACACTAATAAAAAGACGACGGCGGTGAAGTAAATCAATGCTAAGCACGGCTGTAAGCCATCCATCAGGTGAACAGTGAGTAATGAGAGAATCCGAACCTGGGTCTTCGTCACGGTAGACATACGCAGGGCAGTCACGCATCACAAAAAGTCACCATGCATGTGGAGGATATCTCGCAACCTAGTTAAACAACACGTATTTCACGGTCAGGACATAGTTTCTAGAGCAAGGTAAATTAAGGAACATAATCATTACGCAATTTAATATTAAGCCTTGAACAAAATATGAATGTAACACGATATACAATAAATACAATCAACTAAGTTACAATTATTGAAAGTTTATAATTTAAAAAAAAATACGGTTTTTTAAGGTTTGTTCGTCGAAAAGAAAAAGTTCTGTTACTGTTCAAAAAAAGCTAACTATTTAATTTTTATTAAACATAAAATTAAAATTGACCACTTGCCGCTCAGTTAAATTTGACAAAAGTTTTGTCTATGTAGAACTCATCAAAAATCTTTTCCGTTGAATAAAGCTTATGTGTCATTTAAATAAAAATATTATTATCAAAGCAGTGAAATCGGATACATTTTTGACTTATTCAATCACTTTCCAATCCTAAAAATACAACACAATACATCGATTAGCTCATTCATCCCAACATTCTCCCAAAAGAGAGGTTTAGCGATTTGATTACATCAAAATTTTATTAAATAACTTACATGTTTAAATTCATGTCCACTCACAATGTTGAGCATGTGGCTTCATAATAGTAGTATTTTAAGAGATTTTTTCTACGAAAACTGCTTGTTACTCAGTTGCTCAACCTCTTTTTTTTATATGAGAGAAGGGATAAAAGCATAAGGAAGAACTAGTCGATATGCACCATTATTTTACAATTGGAAGAGTGGGAGGGAATTTTTAAACACTTTCAACAGGAATTGGTAAATCGATTGAAAAAATATGAGATGATATATAACGTGAGATCTCTCTTGGGGGCTGACGGCGTTGACCACTACACCACGGACCCGACAGTAATTTAAGCTGTTTAAATATAGTCCTTATTCGCATCGGAAATGATTCAAATCAACCCGATTATTTCATATTAATTTTGACAATAGAATTGATTTTTGTAAACTTTATCACAATTAAAGCACTATCGTTCATATAAAATATTCTAATGACGCAATTTCATTTCAATATATCTACACGTTTGGTTGAAAGAGACTTGAAAATGCTTTTTTCACTTTTAATATTTTTCTTCGTGCACCAACTAAAATCATCGAATGATATATTTTTACTATTAAAATTAATTCGCATATGAAAGATTTGTCATTTCTGTACAATACTATTTAAATCTTCAAAACGTCAACTGTGTGAAGCTTTTCCATACAATAACTCTGTCGAGGTAGGTATATACGTTTTTCCCGGAATATTTTTTTAGCAGATGATTTTTATATTCAAAGGTTCAGATATTTGGTGTAAAGCATTCCATTTTCAGAGATAATGTCTTGAACTTTCACTCGAAGTTTAATGGTTTTCAAACTCAGTTTAATGACACTCAAAACCCACGAATGCTTTTACCGAAACTCTTTGTTCTCTTTTGATAACCACATACCGAAAACGAAAACATCGAATTCAAGTTAACCTTCGCGCAATAAATCTTAACTAGGGCCAAAAATATATGTATATATATATATAATCTTTGCTAAACATAAAAGAACGATGTATAGATGCGTTATTTTGATCTCTGCTCTTATTTTATAGTTTTTATATTCATAGTAAAACATAAGTGTTATATTGTAAGAGATTAAAAAATATTCTGCGTTGTGCTTTAAATTTATTGATTCCAACTTGGCCAAACTATTTTTTTAAGCTCAAAAATTATTAAACGATAAACGTAGTCTAATTAAATTGTGTAGAACTTCGTCGATCTTAAGTGTTGACAATTATTTATATTTACTTAAAAATAATTATAACAATACAGATTGACTCATGAATATTATTCGCTTTGTCTCTGATTTTTTCTGTCTACTTACACTGTCAATGTTTTAATATCACTGCACTTCTATCAAAACAATGTGTCAAATCCAAATTTTCTTTTCATGTATCACATCATATACTTATGTAGTTTTCTCTCTTTTTATTTATGAAAAAAAAAATATATCTTTTTTGGCATACAATAAATAAGCAGTTTATCAAAGCACATTGTTTACTTCACAGATCTATAGAAAAATATCGATTCACTTGTGTTGCATTTGAGACATTTTTTTTTGACTAATTGCATATCGTTACGAAGTTATTGGTTACAATTAGATTATAACGTAAGTCATTAAATTGATTCTCTTGTAAACAAGCAGTCATCTGCAATTTTATAAGAATTTCATCTGCACATTCTTACTTAAATGTGATTTTTCTCGTTTTTCTTTTTTTTCTCAGGCGCGGTCTGGCCATTCATCTTGTGACTGCGGCCACCCTCACAAGAAAAAGCACAAAAGAATGATCGCGAACCATGAAATGGTGAAAAATCGCAGCCATCGTTAACCTTTCAACTGACACGAGACATCATTGACTGCGATATAATTTCAGTCGATTCCACAAGTATTTTTTACCGATCTTTTTTTATCTCCTTATTGATTTTTTTATAAATATCATTTACAAATAAATTAAAATTAATAAAAACTATGTTAAGGATTGTAATTTCACTATTACAGAAACCGAGATCTGATAGTGAAATACTTATTTCGAAAATGCTTGATATCGATCCTTCATTATTAGGTACAATAAATATATAATATAACGGTAGAATTACTTGAAAGACTGTAAGCAGGCATTGAATCTGCGGTCACGTTTTTCTACAGCTGCGGGCTACTCTCATATTTATTAGTAACAAGACACTAATTATGAGCGGTCTGTAACATTCGATATATTTTTTGAACTTATTTTCTACGGTTGGTTTAGCTTGAGTGTAATACTTTTAAGTTATTTTAACTGCATGTCGTAAATTTTCACTGATGCTATTAGATAGTAGATCTGACAAATGCAAACGATTACTATAATTTTGTTAAATTCTTTCAAATAATTTGTATTATTTACCATCTTCGTTATTTTTATGTCTAAGAGTGATTGTAATAAAATAAAATATATGCCTTCATATTTACTACTCTACGATGTTCCGTAAATTTTGGCAGTTCGTTTCAATATAACCATCCTCTAACGGTCTCTTTTTATTAATCTAATAAATCACTAAATGATTGATTATAACACAAAATTGTGGCTTGTATTACGTGTAAGTTATACCAACCGTAAAAACTAAAAATAAAAATCATATCAAGTATAAGAGAACCTCTTTGATTGGCTCTAATAAATTTGAGAATAGCCCCCTGGATTTATTTGCACAAAGATTGACACTAGCCCTCAAATTGAATTCATGTTTAAAAAAATTTAAAAATACTAAGAATATTAATTAAACAAAATCAGTTATTTTTGCTCATGGCATACATATTTTGTTCATACCGATATTTATTATAAATCAGCTTGGATCAATATTATTATATTCGTCAGGTATTCCAATCTCTGTCTGTTGTTTTGTATCATTCTGCTAAGGTCCTGTTGCTGAGTGGTCATCAAGATTGGAAACGAATACTCAATGGAAAACTTCTTCAGTCGTGTTTAAATGCGTGGATGTTAATGTTCTTAACATTCTCTCATTCCCATCGGATCTTAAAAGAAGGCAAAGAGAAAGCGAGCTGATATGTTCTTTACTAAGCTAATAATTACTCTCTCCAAATAAAATTAGCTAAGCAACTAAACGATAACTCTTTTTTAAGACTTTCCAATGTAAGTGAGTTTGGTTAATATTAGAAAAGGGAAAAAAGTATGCTTAATAAAGTGATAAAATTTATCGATTTTAATTTTAATTTAACATATAATATAAACAATGTTAAAAGTTAAAAAAAATACTAGTGTTGGTTTTATTGTAGTTCAAAATTTATTTATTTATTGTTAAAAAATTAAATTATAGTACATGACATAACAGCTGACGCCAATTCGCCATGTACTTGACAAATATAAAGAGACAAAATATAAAATAAAACTACATAATACATCAAAATGAACACACAAAATCAAGAAATAAAATTGTAAAATTTAACAAATACTATCACTAAAAATGTCCACTTCTCTAGGCAATGAGTTGATCAATCAAACGGCCCTAGGAACTGTTGACTCATACCTCCTAAGCGAGGTATAAGTTTTTAGAAATAAAAGTTTTTGCTCATAGTTTCGCCCACGTAAGAATAAATTGGGAGCATGTAAATTAATAGTCATGAGAATTTCAGGATTATTAACTCGGTCCCGAAGGAGAAGAGAAAAATGCTTTAAGCTTGAAAACGATCTTCGAGCTTCAAGAGAGTGAAATGATAACAATCCTAAAAGAAATTTGGTGGGATAGTATTCTTTTAAGGAATTATCAAAGGGGAAGAATTGAAATTTTTTGAAATAATAATATCTTAGAAATTTCTTATGGACTCTCTCCAATTGCAGCTTGTATGAACTTTCATATGGACTCCAAATGATGGATCCATATTCAAGCTTACTTAAGACCAAAGAAACATAAAGCGTGCGAAACACAGTTGGCTTTTCAAATGGTTTGCTTTGTCTAACAATAAACCCAAGAAGTTTGCTTGCACGCAGTGCAATAGAAGTTATATGTGAATGAAAGGTGAAAGAGGAGTCAAATCTTATACCAAGATCAACAACTTCAGACAAACGCTTTAAAGCATCATTAGATATCAAATAGTTATATAAGATGGGAAATCTTGAGCGAGAGAAGGAAATACAAAAACATTTCGAAATATTAAGGTCGAGTTTGTTTTTTATAGACCAATTCAAAATAGCATTCATATTCTGTTGCAGAATATTACAGTCAGACTCATTACTGATACGTAAAAACAGTTTTAAATCATCAGCAAAGAGCAGATACTTTATTCCACGTATACATTCTATAATATCATTAATAAAGTTAAGAAAATTAGTACAGCTACTATAAAAGTTTATATATACCTCGATTTCCAAGTACAAGAGATACAAAACATATTAAATCGATGGTACCATTTGTTTTTAAATACAATTTTCGCTTCGTTTTGTGATGAGTTTTCAAAGATAATAACGAAGGAGATTCTATGTCTTGATGAAATGTATGTATTATTAGATATCTTCGTCACTTGGTAAGAAATAATGCTATTTTCTTAATCATATATAAAGTGTTTACTAATATCAACATAGGGTTCAACATGTAAATCGAGCAGCATATGAATTCAAGAAAGAAAATTTGTAGTAAAGATTTTCCGCCAAACTTTTCTACACTTGAAATTAGTTTTTCGAGATCAATATCAAATGGCGGAAGAAATACATGACAGATAAAATACGATACTTTAGCTAAAATTTAAATATTTAGCATTTGACATTGATATTGTCAAAGTGTTTATTAGTGCTAGTCAAGTTGTGTGTCATATTAATAATACACAATATACGTAGTTTAAATACTTGTAATGAAGAACCTGTCGTTATAATGAAGAACTCTCTTTTTTCAAATAAACACTTAAACATGGTTATCAAACAATCAATAACATACAGCTCTGAATTATACCAAGGTAGTGGTGGATTAAATATGTTTCGTTTATTAGGGTATTAAAAGTCTATATATTTTATTAATGTGACAGCCACCTTGTTGATGTAAATAAACTGACTATTCAATATGCTTTTAACAGCTTAGTTAGTTATTAATGCAAATCTGTATTAAATAACCAAAATAAAAGTGCAAGTTAGGTGGGTGATTATTCATTACACTGAATAATGAGCGAAGTCTTTCGCTTAAAAAGAACTTTTTGAATAGCGAATGTCATTTGCCACCATTTGGATACAATCATTAAATAAGGAAATAATAGTATGGTACAAGAAAGAACATAAAGCTCCCATATACGTACAGGAAATGCGATACTTAGTGGCCATTAGTGTAACAGAAATGGGAAAAGTTGTCTCTCCCAAACTGCGACCGTTCGCCGAATCTACTTACTACTACTCATTATGAAAAGATCGGAGAACTGATCGATTGCTTTCTTTTTTTGATAATATAAAATCTGTATTAAATTAATTTTAGAAGGAAGCAGGTAAAAATGTATTTTTATAATATTTGTGTTGATTGTCAATGATTTAATATGATACCGGAACTAAACTTTTTGGAGATTAAAATTAACAAACCAAGCAAAATCTAAGCAGAAAAGAAAAGGAAGAGTTTTGATAGAATTTCAATAAATGGAATAATATTTAATAAATAGTTATACTAAAAATTTTGAGGAAACCTACATTACCTGCAAAATTTAATTCGATATCATTATTAGCAAATAACGCAAAGTTAAATTATTTTGACATTGAAATTTCTACACATTTAAAGTGGGATTGTTGTACATCAGTTTATTATAAAATATAAAACTAGTTAAATGGTAAATAATGACGATTTTCTTTTAAATTATTTACCTCAATTTATGCAAAGGGTATCAAATATTTGTCTCAGTACGACCAGAAGTTTTTTCAAATACTGAAACAACCTCATATATTTAGTTTATTCATCACATGAAAAAATGGATGTAATGTCATCCTTTTTACAGGTGGGCGTTAAAGTTTTTAATTTTTATTTCGATAAAAATTTATTGATATATTTTTTCTTCTCACTTTTAATATAAAAACATATTTTATGAAAGTTCTTCTGATTATAATTCTCGGTCATTTCTCATGAGTTTGATTGTAAAACTAACTTTTTCAAGTCGCGGCGGAAACACTTTTCGCGCTGCATTTAATCTGATTTTGTTTTTTTTAACCTTTTCATAAAAAAAGAAAAATGTTCGGATTTTCTCTTTGAACCTTGGCTTTGAAGTTAATTACATAAAATGGATACACAGCAATTTGCAATCCTGGTGGCTTTAGAATTCAATTCATACAATATTTCGATCATTAACCTAATTAAGTATGAAAAAGTTAACATAAAAAATATGGAGCGATGTATTTTTTTTTATGAAATAGTAACATTATTCAGTCGAAAATTGAAACTACCTTACTCACAACTCCTGTACGATTTTTATATTTAACGATACATGACGCATTTATTTTTAACATCAGAAGATCGACGTAAGTATTATAACCAGTCTCGTTGTTTCTATAAAGTATGAAAAACATGGCCCATTGTTTTTAACTACTAATAAATAAATAAAAATATTTACCTGATGTTACACTAGATATTTTTTTATTTGCCCCTGCAATGTCAAAAAATACACGTATGATGGTCTAAAAAAGAAACTTTTCAACAGCAGACAACTTTTCATAAATACACTTGTACTTTTGAAACAATTTTTCACAGGCAGTTCCCCCTTGTAAAGCCGAGTTGACACATCGAGACTGCCAGATTAAAATTTGAAATGTGCTACCAATTACTATTGAAAATCATCCGTAGCTTAATATTTGACAGCTTCTGTGTAAAGAAATGATTTAACGATGCCACACTTAGTTAGAGAGTTGATGCCGCCTTTCTAAATATAGATGTTCTGTATCAATTTTAGCCCGTTCATTTTTATTATTACTTCGAGGTCACCTTAAGAAACAGTTTTGCAATAATTGGCTAGTGTATTATTAGTTTATATTTTTTAATGCGTTATAAGGAAAGTGAGATTGAACTTAAGGCAAGTATGTGTTATTATAATAAAAGCAGCAATAATTTATTATTTAAAAACAATATTGTCTTTAAGTACTTGGTCTATCAAAACTGTTTTGAGAAAGATATTTCATTGCCTTGTCAAAAAAGTTTGATAATTTACTAAAGTTCAACTTGTTTGACAAAGCACTAACACTGAATAATCAAATTACATTGAAATAAACCTATAGATTAAATTAATTTTGTTGACGTTTTATTTTAACCTTTTCGAATTTAAATCATTAAAATTAAAAAGAATATTAATACCTTTTAATCCATTAATGGTATTTATTAATCGAAGTTTTAATATCCTAGTGACTCCCCGGTGATAATTAAATTACTTCCTAATTCAACTTAAAGTTGAGCTTTAATCTAAAATTAAATGACAGTAAATATTAATGAAATGTATAAAAGTGTTATTAATTATAAAAATATTCACATTATATTTTTTTGCGGTTCCTTGGTTGTGTAATAATTTACATAAAATACAATTCGACAAATAGAGTAAGTCTTTTAAATAAAAAGAATCCTCCATTTGAATCATAGTTATAGAAAAAATAATTTTCTTAGATGGACTGTAAAAAGCGTTATACATATTCTCTATTCACAAAAAAACAGGAATCGACTCTTGCTGTGAACGCTCAATAAACACTGGAAAAAATCTTTTCATAAGATCTTCATAAAAACAATTTTCAATGAGAGATTTGTAAAAGATATTGGTATGCTTTTCAGTATTGGTTTTCTTTACACAATTAATTAAAATATTGATAGTGCAAAGAATTTTTGAGAAAAACAAATAGTTGTTTTGAATAAAATACGCTTTTTACAATAAAAGTATTAAAAATCGCGATAGATATCAAAAACCACTGTATTATACATAAAAATAGGCTTATAAATCGTTCCTGTTTAAGACAGTAGTCCTGGCCGGTTTGATATTTTTTCCCGGTTGTTGTTTGATGTCACGATGAGACATTAAAAAAATGATAAATTGTAGAGAAAACTTCATTTCAACGAGAAGTACGAGTGGTACAATAAATAAATAAAATATTTTCATCTTCTGCTCTAACTTAGAGATTTGTTTGTACTTTTAATAAAGAATTTTTGGTAGTTTTTGTTTCTTTTTTCCTTTTCTCTCCCTCTTGTCCCGGTTTAAAGCTTCATGATTATGGTTAGCCTTGTGTTGTGGAATGATATTCTTCTAATATTAGTTTTTATTACAATTTAGTTAACGATAAATGAAAATATAAGCTTATTTTCTCAGACGCTTTAGATTCTTTAGAATACCAATGTAGATACTATAATTTCAATTGTGTCGTACAAGCTACAGCGTGGATCATCTATGTATATCCGAGCTTGCGTACGCGGCAGACTTGTCTCTGAGACAGGTCATTTTTTAACGAAGCTCAACGCGTGATATCTGATTTTCTATAACTTTAAATAAAGCGCGGACGAGACGACATAAATTATTCGTCGACACATGAGGCGTGTTTGTAGAGGCCTTGCGTAAACATTCAGATTTCTGTATTTTACGGTCCAAGTACTGCGTGTGCCTATGATTAATGTCGGGTAGGGTGTTTGACGTCGACCGTGTTTGGTTTTTACTTCTGGCGTATTGAAATCGCGCCAGTTTACGCGACGGTTACAGGGCAAATAAACGCAGTACATAAATTAACGTTATTGAGTGGAGGTACCTACTCAGGACTAATTCACTTCATAGGCTTTGATTAAACACACCCTAAAATTATTTACACGCTTGTTATTTTGAAACATATCAGTATTAGTTCAAGCTTATTATTATTTCTTCATTGATGCTTGCTACTAATTATTTACACCTGATTAAAATATAAAATTTCTTTAACTCTAACTATTTAGTGCACTATTTTTGCACAGTATATTTTTATACCCTTAATATTAGGAAAATAAAGATTTCGTGACGTGTACTACAAGTGTATATATATATATGTACATATTTAATGTATTTTTTTCATTCCGCAAGAGTCTATAATAATTTTATCTTTGTCAACCAACAATGGAACTTTTAAGTTGGGTGAAAGTAAAATGTGTCATATTTGATATGAATAATTTAGTTACTTGTTTCAGCCGACTTTCAAAACACATTGAAAATTAATTGTCCATAAGAATACTGTTCTGTCTTTTATTTTATTCGAGTATGATATATTTGCGCACAACTAATAAACAAATATACATTTTCGCTATATTCCAATGATATTTCAATGGTCCTAATCTTCTATCAATCCTCAGTAAAAAACCTTAAATGAATTTTGATTTATAAAAAAAAACCTAGTAGTTATATTGTTTTTGCGTATTCACTGGAAATATTTCAAAGAACTTCAATTGTTAAACTTTCTATATACTTGTGTTATTTGATCGGCTTGATTTTTTATGAGGAAACATTGAATTAAGAGTTGTTTTAGCAAGACCACGTCATGCATTGTATCTTGTAACATAGTAAAGGTTTATAAATAATGATGCGGTGAATCTAGTTGCTCATCGTTTAAGTGTTAAAGATCTCTACGAAGAAAAGATTGATAGCCTGTAAGCGTTTAGCGTTAGTAAACTAGACAACAAAGTGTGGTGCTGCAATTGGTTGTGAAATAAATTTGCATATTTTAAATGTAGACATCAGCCTAAGCTCAAAAATGAGCGGAATTGTTTGTTTTAAATTTAAGATTAAAAAATATTCACTCCGTTTTTTACGGAACATCGACAATCCATTGCAATTTTTGATTAACTTAGAGAAAGACAATATTATTATTTGTTTATTTTATTAGTAGCTAAGAGAGGATTTTGTAAATTTAAAAACAGTAAGAAATTTTTTAAGGGTTTGATTAACTAGTACACTTTTCGGCATCTACATATCTGAAATGGTGAACTTAAACTTATTTTCTTTATTAAGTATGAGTACTTAACGGACTAATCACTAAATACTAATCATTTGTCATGTGTATTTATTATTGATATTTTACGAAATATTATAAATGAAGTTTCATAAGAATGTTATAACACAGGTTCCAAAGTGACAAAATCATATTCTAGTCAAATACTTCAAAGGATTCCTAAGTGGGAAATTTAAAAAAAACTTTTTTTTAGTTCATTTTTATATCATGTTTCTTGACAACAATGACGATAATAAAGAGCCTAACTATCATTTGATGCTTCTGCTCATTTTCCTTGAAGTTATTTATCAAGACTCAGAGGGAGGATTTAAACAGAAAGCTTTACTGAATAGGAGACATTACAAAAGTCGACGGAAGTACAGAGCGGCAACTTTTGAGCACCGAGACAATTAGAAACGACTTAAGATGATTTTTATTAGTCAGAGTTAAGCAAAAACTACTTTTTATAGTATCGTTTAAAAGTTCTCGTTATTTTTAAGTGACAGCGAAAGCTGCTTTTAGTGTACCTTTTTAATTTATTATTTATTCATTTGTAAAACCTTTTCACGTTACAAAGAATATTATTTTTAAAGAAAGGAAGTTTTTTTGGATATTCTTAAAAAACGTTGTCATTAAATATTAACGAACGTCAAAGATTTAAAATATGATTTATCTGGAATAAATTTTCAAATAAATTGTCTTCAAAACATTGTAATATAGAAATATGAGCACGAGTTGAAACATATTTCATGCTTACGTAGTCGATAAGCTGTATTAAAATGGTATTTTAGATTCGCCTCCGAATCCAAATTACAATCAAACTCGTACCATACCTTGTTTGTCTTTTACAACTTTACCCTACGAAGAAATTAATACACATTTTTGTTTAAATGTTCATATAACAATGCATGAACAAAATATTTTTCCATCCATTGGCTTATTACGGCCCCATATATTTTTTCGGCATGCAACTAAGTCTCTAATGATTTTATTGCTATAGTTATTTTAGCATTAGGAATAGTATAAAGAGTAATAATAATAGGGGTGTTGAAAATGCACGATCACATACCAACAACAGATACAATAATCAAAATAACTCTCACAATTAGATAGTTTTACACCCCTTAACAACTACCAGCAAACGATATTATTGTGAGTCACCCTTGGCCAATGTTGCCCTAGTATTTAAAGAGAAAATTTAACGCTTTTCAAAATTTGCACATTATTAGGATGTTCTCAAATGCATTAATATGCATGGTAAAAGTGAGTTATGGGTTTTAAAATGTATATAGCAGTCTGTTACTTAAGCCAATCCTAAATGAAAGATACATTTTAAAAATATGTATCCCGAGAAGAATTTACGGAAAAAGCTTTTTTACAACAATTATAAATGTTAGCGTCTTTCTCTTTGTATCAATTTCCTTTCCAGGTGATTAACACATTTGTGCTGTATCACAGGTTCGAATGCTGGCGAAAAAATTCCGTCAATGATTGTTTGATCAATTTACGGTTTGGCATTCAAATACATTGATGTTACATCCTCGTTTCGATCTTGAAAATATAACGTAAGTAGAGAAATAGCTCATCATTTGGACAACTGTCACAACCCTTATCTTTATATTTGTATATTTAATTTAAGATATTCGTGTTTATATCCAGTAACAATTTTACATAGGAAGCTTAAAATGTCTTAAAAATGTGCTTCACATCCGTGTGTCGTAAAATATAATAATAATAAAATAAAACCATAATTAGTGAAAAAAAATCTTTTTTTATCGCTTATTAAAACGTTTTATTCTTTTCTGGCGATATAGCCCAGGCTGTATCATGACCACCTTATTTAATTTCTTCATGCCGTTGCATTCATCCAGCGAAGTCGCTCCCTTCCTTCAAAGGTAGAAAATGTAATAGATTTGCTTACCCATCTTTGCCGTGATATACATATGTCCAGCCCAACGCTAGCATTACTTTTTGTCAAATCTGACAATGTTTAGCTCATCGTAGAGGCTTCATCATTTAGCTCATGGTTGTGCCAACGTCACCGACTCCATTCTCCTCATGTTATAACCTAATTTTGTCAGTATTTTTACTGATATAAAAAAAATATTTGTTCTTCTCATTTTTGACTGATTGAAAACAGTGTTTAGAAATAAAAATAGCTTATAACTTTAGTATTTGATTCATGGAAAAATATACAGTAAATTATATTTGAAGTGAATTATAAAGTATATAAAAATATTTTTTAATAAAAGAATAGGTCAATTGGAAAAATAACAAGTAAAGATATTGCAAACAAGTAAGCTGGCAACAATTTCTGTTCCCATGCAAGGAGAAAACAATATCGCCCCTCGATAAATTCATATTAAGCGACGAAACAAAGCAACCCTCGCGATTAAAAATAAATATACAATGAACATGTGGAACTTTTGATGGTATCTGAAAACTCTAAATAGTGGAGAATATACTATTTTAGAGATGGTGAAAAAACAGACTGATAGAAACAAATTAATTGTGTACAAAACAAACCTACCACCTGAAAATATAAATATATTTATTGAACTGATAAATAGTCTACTCGAAATTCTTAGATTAATTATTCATACGAAAAGTTCTTTTAACAACGACAAGAACCTTTTACATACGTTTTTTTAATATTGTTCCACTTATCTTTAAATACTTACACAGTTTCTAAACATTTTGGAGAATTGATCTGAAGATTATTATTAAGATAAGTTAGCTTTTAATGATATAGACTGATTGAGACGACATTAACGTAGTACATCCCAATTATATCAAAATAAACATTTAAATTTTTTATCTTTAATAATTGATTATTAAACCTAAAAATTTAGTAAGCAATAATTGCAATTGAAAGCTATGTTTTACAACACGCTACGTTAATTTTGATGATCGCGTTATACCGAAATATGTATCAATTAAAAACATAATTCTTGTTAAATTAAATCATTTTATATTTTTTACCCCATGCGCTAGTAGAAAACTAACTTAATTTTAATATCAACAGTTAATAATGTTTTTTCATGTCAACACACTGATTGTAGCATAATTACCATATAGAATATTTATGAATTAAGAGGTAACTTTTTTACAACGGCTAAGTGTTGATGTAATTACATATTTAAAATTTTCAGATTGGGTTTATTTGATTCGATTGTGTTTCGAAGAATGATTGTTTTTTAAACA
The DNA here is from genome assembly GCA_031772345.1 of Himalopsyche anomala. Classification (NCBI taxonomy): domain Eukaryota; kingdom Metazoa; phylum Arthropoda; class Insecta; order Trichoptera; family Rhyacophilidae; genus Himalopsyche; species Himalopsyche anomala. The sequence continues at coordinate 14,848,078 of CM062828.1, read as the reverse complement.
GCTTAAATTACTTAAACGCCCATATTCAAGTAACTGGAGACATTAATTAGTTATTGATTTACCCATAAACGTACTAAAGAAAAATCAATTAAAATTTGATACGCTGTTCGGCAAACTAGATTATGTAATCTAGTTTGCTTAGATTTTGCTACAGAATTGATAAGATTAAAAAAAATAGAAAACTTTTGATAATCCGGGATATCAAGGGGATAATCAAAGAATACGAATCATCCGAATTTTTCAGTTTTTAGAAACTATTATAAAGCAGGTCATAATTTTTGATGTTTAAAACTTGTTATGAATATCTGTGATTTTGGTTTGCATACTGGAATCTTTGAGTGATTTTCTTATATTAATTTGTATGTTATTGAAAGATTGCTATTATATTGTTACATTCAAACTTTTTTTAAATCTTTCTATTCACGTTAGTTTTTTTTATAACAAGTACAACATTTTACGGTAATTATAATGTTTTTTTGTGCTATAATTTCATATTAGAATTTTACACAGTAGTAACAAGATATTAAAAAAAACACAATATTCTTTTATACTTATTTCCACTTTTATTAAGCAAGATCAGGACCGGTTTCGTTTTTTCAAAACGCTCGTCATAAGTACAAAATAATATTGTGTTTTTTTATATAATATCTTTCCACCAAGTATTTTTTTATTTATTTATTTAATTAACATTGCACAAGGTTGACAAATTATAAATTTAAAACTTTTACAATAGAAAAAAAATACATTATAATTTAATATTAAAAGCAGTAGGAAAAAAATGGCAAGGAAGTCAACTGAGTAAGCTCCGACGAACTCTACTTTAATACATAAAAAATAGTATTCGTCGGAACTCACCCACGTCTACGTGGAATATGTTGACATCCGAAAGAATATTGCTGAACACCGTTAAAGCTCTCCCCAATGGCATCCCCGTTGGCAGGCTGGTTCTACACCTTGGGAGAACAAACAATTCATGTCCACGATTTCTCAAAAAATAATCAGGAACATTTAGATTCACATTCTCAAGAATGGAATATTGACAGTGAAAACCCTAAAAGTGAGTAGTAACATATTTTTTATAAACATACGTAGTAGTATAAATAAAAGTGCTCATTAATTAATCATAGCACTAAATAAATCTCCTATTTTTTTTTAAATATGAACAAAATTCATGTACTGATAATCAGATGTTAACTGTATAAGTAATAACATTTTACTCTTCATTCCTCAATAGCATATAACTCATAAGTATCGTCTTGAATTGATTTGCCTTATCATGAAACATTTTGCGCTTGTTGTCATCCACTTACCATTGTTTCAACTCAAACAATTTGAGCATAGATTTATTATTAATTTCAGTTGAAGATATTTCTCTGACACTTCACAGATGAGTTATTGAAATTATCTACCATGTAGCAATTTCAAACAGACTCTTGTTGATTTATCGCAAATCAATCATTGGCATACTCTTAAGTTGGTTTATTCTATTGTATACAATATTATTTCTAGCAATTCTGTGTTTCAGTGTTGTCAATAAAATTACAATTTTACTTAAAGAACCACTTACATTATACTATATTATAAATGAAAGATTTTTTCACTGTATAACAACTGCTGTATAAAAGGTTTTTCACAGCACAGAGCTATCACTGTTTGTGAAATTTATTATTTAATTTATTCAAGTTTACCTAATCAGAGGAAAAAAACAGCGATGAACATACACCATTTATTGTATGATCTTTTTTGTATTGCCATTTTGGCAATTATTAACTAAAGATTAATTGGTGAACAAAACAAGACCCAAAAATCTCGCTAACGGTGCGACACTGGTGCTAGTGATGTGTTATAATATTATACATATATTTATAATATATATTCGACTAGTTGTTGATTTTCTTCAAATATATTTTAACACTGTAGACAAAATAATATAATGTATTTGTCACAAATTTTTAAAATGCCGTTTAATATCGGTTCTGATAGTCCATAATTAAATTAGTGGAAATTATAATGGGTGTTCAAAAAAGATTTTCTCCTATAAAAATTAAATCATAAAATTGATACATTCAAGCAAACCATAATCCTCCAAAAACAAAATAATCATTTCCCAAGCTCTGTATTTCTGTGACAAATCTCTTTTTGAATGTGTGGTCTTCACATAAAACGCTGAATTCAATGATGCATTTATACATTAGGTAATGTAACAATAAGATGTTTTTTAACGCATTTAATTCAAAAGACAAAATGTAAAAATACCGTTAATTGTAATCGAAATCTACTTATTTTATAACAATGATAAAAATTATCGGGACAAATTTAAACTTTAAGTTAACTGAAAACATTAACAATATTAATAACAACTAAAATTGAAGTAGATTCAATGCGATATTACTGACTAGGCAGGAATTCTAGTAGAGAGGCGTTGGAGCAACTGCTTCGACAGGTCTTTGAAAAAAAAAACAGATAAAATATCATGTCAATTCACCCCAGCAACACGACGCCAAAAAGTCAATTTCCTTACTTTGTGTCTTAAAAGAATAGGGGTAAGAAAGTGAAGCCATTGCGATATGCGATCTTTGGAGTAAATCCTGCCTTCTCCCCAAAGCTAAGACCAATTTGTAACGCGTCGGACAGTGCGTTCTATATCACTTGCGCTGCGGCTCCCCATAGAACCCGCCCGTTCATTATTCACGACTCATTTAGATCTTTTCCCCATGCCACTTAGAACAACGGCGCTACGGAATTCTCAAACGGATGAACGGAATAACGTGAAGTGCTGTAAAGGGCCAGTGGTCTAAAATTTAAGCTTTGAATAGGTTTAAACGTATTTGTGTAGGTCACTATGTAAATGTTACGCTGCATTGTTAGGGCTCTAGTTTTACTGTTACTGCGTTAAAAATAATGCGCTTACTCAGGTGAGCTGGAATAAATTTTCAACACTTTTCTTGGTCACCATTTTTATAATTCGACTGCGGAATGGAAAAAGTGACGTAACCCGCACATATTTTTTTTACAGGAGACAAAAAAACGTTTTTGATAATATTGGGGCCAAATACAAATTATGAACAACCTTGAAGTGCGTGGAGACTGATGAACAGGTTTTTAATTGACTTTATTTGATTTTTCAATTTCCGATACAGCTAATTTTAGATACTAATTCGGCACTTTCAGCTTACATCCTTTTGATAGATCATGTATCAAGTTGTATACATTATATTGACTTATTGAGAAAAGGCTGTTTTGAAGAAACTGTGTGCTACGTCCTTTCTCTTTCCCACAGTCAAATTATATAATGATGCATAGTAAAAATTTAAAAAAAATGTTTAATATTTAATATTGCTTGAAAATAATAATGCTTTCAGCCTACTTTTTATAATAGTGCTTTCCATTTATAATCAATCAACATCTGTATGTATGAACAATTTTATGATATTACAACAAATACAAAAAAATAAATATTCCATAAGCCAAGTCCAAGGGCCGCAATTTATAATGCATCCAATCTACCGAACGCATAATATAAAATGTATATTTTCCTAATGCGTAGTACGTATATGGACTGCTAATAGCTTATTTCACCAGACGTTTCTCAGCGAAAACTTCATGTTACTCAGTTGCTCGACCGGTTGTTTTTTTGTTGTTGAAAAAAGCTAGAGCAGGACTATTAATTAACTATTCGCAATAAATATATTAAGTTTTTAGAATAGGATTGGTGGGTGGAATTTTCAATAAGGCAGACACCCATGGATTTTGAAAAAAATCGGTTGAAAGAATAATTTATCAAACTGACAGTTCAGGGAATTAAACCCGTGTATATATCATATCGTATGTATCGTCAAAGTTGTGTGTGAAATGATGACAAAACTGACAATAAGACTACTCAATGAAAAGAAATAGTCACAACTCGACTAAAATTTTAGTTTTTTTATGGTTGAAAGCGTTAAATATGCAAGATCATGTGCTTGTTGTGCTACGGAAATGACAGTGTAAACGACTTCAATTTTAAATATGTTTGATAATGTTTTCTAAGAAAATTTAATTCATATTTTTGTTACTTCGCTGTTTCTGTTATGTTTATTTTACCGGTTGCATTTTGGTCCTAGAAACAGGACCAGTGAAATAACTTAATTATCAATACAAGTTATAAATACTGTTATGGAAAAAAAAACAAGTCATAGCTTGACCTTTGAGTTCTGTCCTAAATCTATCCTCCTGTTTTACACAAATGAATAGTTATTGTAGAAAAACTTATGCTTAGTAGATAAGTTACATTACGAATACAAACATGGTTCATAATGGGAGAGAATATGGTTATGAAAAAATGCGTAAAATAATAGCCACTATGTATATTTGTTATATTCACTAAACCTACATTTTTTCAATGATCGAAATAATAGTAAGAATATCTTATGGTCTATTAGAATGCCTAAGTTCATTTACTCATAGATTTGAAAATAAAATTTTAAGGAAACCGATTTATTTTTAAGATAATATTTTAAATGACTATATTTCATTGTACAACAATAAAGACGTTTAAAATATCATTACTATCATTCAGGAAAAGATAACAAAATCAATTGTTAAAAAGCAATCATAATTTTTCAAACTGTCGTTGAGAAAAAACCCTGAGATGAAATTTCCCGGAAAACTTTTTGGCAACCAACTCCGGGTAAACGCCGCGTGATACTGGGATATATTTTTTTCTACCACACCAAATTATTGTTGAATTATTAACCCGGCCCTTTCAGAACGGAAGCGTTCTCCTGGATAATTTGAACGAAAAGAAAAGTAAAGCTCAAATCTTACAGGAAACTATTCTGTGAAAATCAAATAGCAAAAAAAGGCCAACGCTTATGTTGAAAAAGCACAAATAAAATGTATATGGCTAACAATAATGAATATGAATACTCACAAAGCTGGGTTTTTTTTAAATATAACATATGTAAATATATCATTTGTTAGTAGAGCGTATAGTATTTTTTAAATCAAAGTTTTTAAAAAATGTTTAATAGCGCAAATAAATCGCGGATAAATAATACAATTTTTAACAAATAGTGACATTTCGCATATTATTCTGATAGATGAAAAAATCACTATGAATCAGAAAAATCATACAACAGTGTGTTAAAATACATTCATTAATTTATTTTGTCATATTTTGATAAACATTTTTCAAATGCGGATACCAGTTTTAACATTAATCAATGATACGCATGAACCATTTACTATTCAAAAGGTTTCAAAATAATTTCATTTGGATTTTTTGTCGAATATAGAATTATTTCATGTATCGTAACTTTATAATATTGTATGTACAGATTACTATAAAATAATAATGAAACAATTATTTTTGTTTGATCATCGTTCATTTAGATACATTTATAGAATAAGTTGTCAAATTGATATTTTTAACTACTTAAAAATTGTCTATATTTTTGACACGTTTAAATAAAACATTTTTGTTCTCTTATACGTTTGAGTCTTCATTTTCAAATCATAAAAATAATTTCAATCTTAACAATGTGATAATATTATTCAGACATTTTTTCTTTATTTATGAAAATTATGATTTTTAATCTCAACAACTTCGCTGTATTTCAGTTTTCTCATAGAAAATGTTTATATTGAAAAAAATGGTTTGCTTAATTTTTTCTAAATAGTCGTTTATTAAATTTCAAAAAAGGCTGACAAGTGTGGAAAATGTCTATTTTCAAAAACGAATACCATGCGACACAGTCTTAATGCACAAAAGAAGTAGGAAGAGTTTTCCTTCTCTGGTGAGAATTTCTTAATCGCTTTTTTATCACAGTGATTCTTTTGTGAAAGGCCGCTGGGACATTATTGATTGTGTTATCACAAAAGTGACTGTTAGAGCCGACGAACGAAAGTGTTGTCAGTAAATCTTTGAATACTTTGCGAATTGAAAATATTCCATCCAATAATATAAAGTGATTGATCTTGAAAATAGCACATAAAATAATGATGAATAAGCTTTTCGATCGCATTGAAGTTTTAAAATCTGTAGAACAATGTAAAATTCTACATTGATATTAAATTCCTAGCTTATTTATTCACAAGGCAGTAGAGTCGAAGTTTGCGTGTTAAAGTGAATGTTAAAAATACACATTGCCCTATATTAAGGTGTCACAAAAACGAATAAAACTACATTTTGTTAAAATCTAAAAAGATATATAAAATAAGTACGTATTCTACCCACAACTTTACGCTAAATTTGTATATTTCAACACTCAATATATATTTACAAAAAGAAAATCTTGATGAGCAATAAATAAATATTTTAATTTGGCATTGAAGCCAATGCGCCTAATATTTTAAGTTGAAAGATCATACGAGAAAAACACGTTGAGAATTTATTGTGAGTCACTCGCGATCAGCTTGAGGTAAATTGAAATCACAAAAACCCACGTCTTAGGTCTCAAATTTGAAATTAAAAAATCTAAATTTGACATTGACTTTACCGTGAATCGAATCCAGTCCCTCCTGGTCTATAAAGCAAGCTCTAGCCAACTAGACCACAGCGGGCGACAAAATATATATTTATATATCCTAGGGTCGGAATATTTCAAATCTGGTTGGTTCCAGAGTATGTACAATTAAATTTTGCTTTAATTTATTTAATTGAATGGTTTATCTGCTAATTAATGCTGTTATTTTTTTAAAGATATAATGAAGTAGAAAAGAAATAACTGAAAACATTTTTTTTTGCTTGAAATCTAACGACATTGTTTACGTCAAATATTAAAAAGTGTACATTTCGCTTTTTGTAACTAGACTCTTTAGATATTCAATTTCACATATTTTTCTAATCGGATTCTGAATCACAATTTTTTCACGACTCATGCATATTTTCAGATCTTACAAACTCATTAACTACATATATAATTTGTATTCTTTCGATATTTATGTTCTCTGTTGGGAATACTTGTAAATGTTATTTGCTTGATACTGCAGCTGAGTGTCTAACAATATTGTCCTTTCATTTACAAATAGACGTTTCCGTACTTTCATTTAAAAATTGAAAAATAGACTTAGAGATAGATTAATGATTTGATGCGTTCATTGCATAATAACCCACTTTTTATCAGACACTAAATACGCATCACACACAGCTTCTTATCATTTACTTAACTATCATTTTTTGATAGCCGTATAACTTGCACCATTAGCAAAAAGATAATCGCAGAAAACTGTAAAATAATACCAAATCATCAATCTTTCTACACCGGAATATCATGTTTTGAAACGCATTTTTTCTTACGTAATGCATATCAAGTTTTTTTTCTATATTTCAGTTGAAAAATGAAGAATTTCCTTTGTGTTATTTATAGTTTCGTTTATAATAATTTCTTGTCTATAAATAAAAATCTGCCACGTTATATTCAAAATGAAAGATTTTATCAAGATAATATGCAAAAGTTGTGCAATCCAATACCATCAAAGTCCCCAGTTGAAACATATCTCAGTCTTGGAAAAATTATTAAATGGAACTGATCGTCGGGAAAGTTTCACTTAATGAATTCGAATGTTTTTTGTTCGTTTTTATGATTCGTGATTCTCGACTGTGAATTGAACAGTTGAGCTTTTTTAAATTACTTATTATTACTTATTCAACTGGTCATAAAATCGAGATGAAGATTCCGATATAAATCTTTGTGTTCTTTTCTTTTTTTTTATTTTAATTGAGCTATCAAAAAGTTTAATTTTTTGTACATCTCTAAGGCAAAAATTAATACAAAATATTTGAAATTAATATGAAATATTTTTTTCTGTCAATTCGGTAGAAGCTTAGAGAGAATTTCTTTTACGGTACTTTTGAATAAAGCAATATACGTGTCATAATTAGGAGTGGAATAACTCAACTGACAATTTTTTATTTTATTTAAAAATCTATTTTGTTATTCACTGACTAATTAAAAGAACCGTTTATACAGTACATTACATTCTAAACTGACTCTCTGTCGACTGATAGTTGTACGCTTTAAGTCATGTAATACAACCTACGTCCTGTAAAAAAATCTTGAAATTAAAACCCTTACAACATAAGAAATTTGCAATGAAGTCATCGTGTTTAATTGTCAATTTAATCATAAAATTGACAGTTTTTAATAGCATTAAATTACTACAAATATATATGAAAATGTCTACGAGAAAGCGATTATGACAAAGTTTATTGCTAACGTATAGCTTTGAATATGTCCGAGCTTTGGATATAAATATATTTAAATTTGTGAGTGTTGACAAAATACAAGCATATCATCCCCAAAAAGACTTACGTCACGTATACGTACACTCTTGAAAAGCACAACATTACAATAAAATTCGACTCACCAGTTCAATTAAAAAAATATATTCTTGTATATTGACTTAAAATATCAAGCTTTTTTATCTATCTTAAGCTATCAAGCATGGCAACATGTTTAATAATTCTTTATACTAAATTTGTGGTTAGTTTTTAAAATCTTACACCTAGAAAAGCACGTAAGTGTTTTTTTTCTTAGAATTAATATATATTTTTATTATTATTTGATATTACAGCTGATGACAATGCGTCAAATATGTTTAAATTAAAGGTTCATGCGACTTAAGCCAGTGTAAGTTATTTTTTGTAATTCAATCGAGATAAACTCGTAAATAAGTTGCATTGCAAACACCCATGTCTTAAATCATATATTGAATAAGAAAAAATATAACTTTTATATTTATCTTACCAGGAATTGAAATCAGACCCGCTGTATTGATAGAGTCAATCTTTTACCAACTGGGCTCTAACATGCGTCAAAGTAATATATTATTACATATTGAGTTTGTTTGTTTTTTTTAATGTTAATTTTATTTTGTATATGATAACATTGCCTTCCATGTATTGTATAAAAGTACACATAATTTTACTCTTTCTTTTAAATGATATTCGCAGTTCATTTAAGCAAAATTCAAATTAAATTTTTCAAATATAATAGCCGGTGAATTGAAATTTTTCACTTTCATAACAGCGTCCCATAATGAGAAATTTTATGTTAAATTTTCAGTAAACCTACTCGTATTTAAGCTATCCCGGAAACTTTGGGAGATATCCTACGTTGGGTTTCGCATAAATTTTGAGATAACAAACTGTGTGATTTTGTGAAAAAGGGGTAGTTTAGACCTTCAGCCTGTTGCGTCTATCCTTTGGAGCCAGCAATCCCTCCCCGAACACATCTGGTTGATGTGAAAAACCTTTTTCCTAACTCCATACGAAAAAATAATACCCCAGTTTTTGTTAAACATTCTTAAAATAGACATCGGTATATTAATACAAGGACAGCAGGTAAGCTCAATTATAAAGTAACATAATTTTCATATTTTTAACAGTAAATAAAAGGACATACATATTTTTTTCGTTAACTGTTTTGTTTTGATATAATCAACATATGTTTTTGGTTCTTCTTAAATATTATTTTAATCAATTAATCGGGTTGACAAAAGGCTCTTCGTAGTACCGTTTTATGTTATGTTTGGATAATCGATTCCCGTGTATAATAGTTTTTGTCGTATTATCTCGTACAACATGTGTGCTTGAAAGTTCGAAGATAAATAAAAAAGAAGAAAGTCAACGAAGCTGATAAAAAAATGATTTAGTATAATATAATACTAGCATAATATGTTCCACGTAGTTATAGAATGACTGTCAAAAGTCGTTTTAACTGGACGTATACATTTTTCTAAAATTTTGTATGTAAGTGAATTATTGTATTAGATTTTTATCCAGGATCTCTTAAATGTGTTTTTCTTGTGAATCCTTGGAAGTAATTCTCAGGTCGTCAATATATTTCACATTCTTATACGGTACAATAGTTCCTCAGCTTGTACAATCGGTAACAACATTCAATACCATGTAAATAAATAAAAAAATAACTGCCACAAATGTACGTGATAGCGATTTCGCCATTACGCCACCGTGTAATTATCAAAATAGCTAGCTCATTTTACAAAACTAGCATATTGTAAAGCAAAATATATATTTTTTTAAATCTGTATCTCGATGAAAAACATATACTTTTAACGATAATTCGATGTCTCTGCATACTTTTTATTTTACTCTATTGTAGTCTTAATTACTAAACGACGTATTGTTATAAAAAATAATAAATAGCAACATATTTCCATATACAAAGTTTTTCAATGATCGTTTTAAAATAATGCTATAAGAAAAATAAACAAATATAATGAAAAGTGTAGAAGTAAGTAACTAGACCAGGCGTGGGGAACCTGCGGTCTTTTGGCTACTCTGGTGCGGCTTTCTGGCCAATTCTGTTATTCTGTAAATTTATGTAAATTCGTAAATTCCTGATATATTCTGACCGTAAATTCCTGTTTCCGGCCAAAGATTCCCTAGTCAATAATTACTGCGGCCTTATGTCGAATCAGAAAAATGAATGCGGCCTTTAGAGAAGAAAAGGTTCCCCACCCTGAACTAGACAATATATATACATTTTTTGCATTGCGTTTTAACTTATTCGCAAACTGAACCACTGAAATATTGATATTAAATTTAACACTTCTGTATGTTATAGTTAAATATGTAAACCTACTCTTAATTATACGTATGTATGTATATAAAAGGTGTGAAATCTTTGCAGAATTACTATGAGAGTGATAATTATAGTTTTACTCTCAAATTGCTTATACATCTTTACCCTCGGGGTCAATTTAAAGTTATATAATACGTTGATGGGTAGCCCATTCATTAGCATATCACTGATTTTATAATTTTCATTCCGTGACGGTTTTCGATTCCAATGTTTTATTAATTCAATTAATTAAGTTTCATCAAAGGTTTGTCGGTAAACTTTGCTAGCCAAATTTTGCCGAAGCTAAAAAGTTTGTACTCTGTTCGGCGAAAAGAAACTTATTCAATAAGATATCTTCGCCTCGGGGTCTGTCTTTAAATATTACATGAATTAGTCTGGGTTTTCGTTTAATTAAAAATTAGTTCTAAAATAATATCGATGTTACAAAGCTATAGGAAAGCATTTTCAATGCAAAGTCAATTTGAATTTCGGTAAATTATTACAAGTTACACAGCCTCTTTTGATAGCGCAACTGATATCGCAATGTGTATTTAAGTATTGTAATAAATAAACGCAATATTATTTTGTGTACTTTTTGACGTGTGTGACTTATTGATTCTACGATTCATAAACAAATCGGTTTTTTTTTTTTATTATGTCCGCTATCAATGTAGAGATTGGAGAAGGAATTTATCACAACAGAAATATGAGAACAGCTCAACCTCTCTTTTTTTCTACTCTTAGTAGGGGTAAAAGAACAGGACTAGAACTATCATTACTACTGTTTCTCGGATAGGATGGGTGAAATTCAAGACATCACAAACATCCAAGCCATAAATCAATTTAAAATCAATTTATGAAAACTGTCCATACTGGGATTTGAAACCAATGACGTTGATCACTCGACCACGCAGCCGACAACAATCAGCTAGAGTTGTTTATAATACATATCTGTCGTTGAGATACCGTTTTGTTCAAAGACGAATGTTTTTTTCTATTTTGGTGTCTCTGAATTCGAGATGCGTCTTGTAATCGATGGTGTTGATATGAATAGATGGCACTGTTCTATATTATTCTTTATGATTGATATATAAAAATTAGGTTGTGTTTTATATGCAAATAAGAAAGAAGTTTTTTCAAAAAAAATATAAGTATTATAAACAACAATATATTAATCTGAGTGGTATGTTAAATTTTAGCTGAATTAAATGTTTTTATTATATAAAAGAAATATGATATAGTATTCTAACATTTAACGTGTAAAATTAAATAAAATTAATTGCGCAGAGACAATTTCAGAGACTTTCTTTAATCTTCCAGACATTTTTTTCAGACTTATCGATATAAATTATAAACAAATAAATAAATATTAACCATATATTTTTAACCTTATTACATTATCTTTCTTTCGCCTAAAAAATCGAATACTTTTTTTACATTTAAAAAATAAATATTTTACTTCTGTATACATAATTGATAATAAATCCTCGTTTCATCAATTCAGTTTCAATCACTTTTCCTTAATTAAAAGAATTGACGTGTGATTGACAGTGTGGCTCCTATCAAAGACTTGTAAGGCAGCCGATTGCATTTCCGGAAAGAAAAAAAAGAAGATGAATTGAGCAGAAAACCATCAGAGGAATTCTCAATGTATTGACGGGAAAAACAAGAGATTTTCCCAAAAAACATATGTGAGAAAACATTTCGCTTTTCTAATATAAAATAATTCAATCTAAAAAAAACATATCTTTTTTACTACTTTGACATGAATTATTATAATCAGGCCACGTTTCGCTCATCGCGAGCTGTATCAACAGATGGAAATATTAATTAATACAGGGTTATTTTCACGAATTATCTAATACTAAAGAAAAGATGTGGTAAACAATTGTTAAAGAGTTTTTGTTAAAAATTGTAGATTTTTAAATTCAAAGAAGGTGGATAAAAAAATCACATAAGTTCATACCGGATTGTAAAAATCGACACAAAAATTTCCATGTAATGTTGACAGTATATTCAAGAAATTCAACTTCATCAAAAGTTAATTTTCATTCGATAGAACTATCCAATTCATGTTAATCTTACAATGACCAGACATTAAGTCATGGAAACCACTTATTTAGATTACGTAAATATCAATTCTTTCAATTATCTATCATGAAATATTTTCCTAACTAAATTTCGAATAACAAATTTATCAAGTAATTTATAATTATTATATTATTATCTTCAATGTGAGGTCGGTAACTTTGCAGAAATTCATTAATTTTATTAAGGGTAATTAATATATATAAATATAGAATTAAAGTTTTATTTTCCACACGGTGCAACACTTGTTTCGTTTTTCTTCGATAAGTACAATTTTTTTTAATGCAGATGATTTAAAATGCTTTTTAAGAGGCGAAACACTTGTCACATCTTAATACATAATAAGTGGAATAACAAAGTTATTAGAACAAATTTAATATCGGTACACGTATAAGTATTATGACAATTACTTCATTTATGAGAATCTTCATTTCAGACTAGAATATTAGATCGTTTTAATTACCCGATATTGCCACCGCAAAATTCTTCGCCAGTAAATGTAGGGTAATAATTGAAAATACTTCCGCTCAAACGACCGTTCTTGCTGCGGATTTTATCTGTGCTAATATGGATCTCTTACAACAACCCAAAATACTTCTCATTTGGGAATCATGTTTAAACCGTTTTCGGTAGCGAGGCAAATGAATACGTCCTATTAAAGAGGACTATTGTAGAGGGAATTTCGAACAATCTGGAATGCGTCTGCTAATATACGCGGCAATGGCCACCCCATGGCTTGACAAATTAAGTCGGATATTGGATTTCCCGAATAACAACGGGGAGCAAGGCAGAGGCTTATAATTATCTGAGATTCACGATTAAATTCCAACGATCCTTTTCTCTACGAATCTATCATACAATATAATAGATCAATTAACCTATAAATGTTTTTTTATAACCTATATATAATATTCTATCCTTTTTAATATTTTCACGAAGTGTCTACTGTCAATACTTAGTGGAAAGACATTATATTTAAAAAAAAAAAAAAATGTACTAGTTCCACATTGATTAAATATGATCAGGACTGGTTTCGTTCGTGACGAGCATTTTTAACTGAAGAAGTTTTCAACCATTTAGATGATTATCAGATGAAAAATTCATAATTATTGACATTAGCGAAACCGGTAATGATCGTATCAAATAAATGTGGAATTAGTAAAAAAAGTTTTTTTTTTGTTTCGAATATTTTTAACAATATTATTCATAGGAATAATTCGTTTTATCACATTTTTGTTATCTCAATCGGAAAGGAATTTAAAATTTACAAGAAAGAGCGTTGCTGCCATATATTATATTTTAAAAAATCCAATAATTCATGCATGCATTATTAAATGCATGATTTGAGTAAAAGGTTTTTTTTTGAAAAGTATGAATTATATTATTAACAATGGTGAAAAGAAATTCAGTAAAAAACGATTGACAGCCTTTGTATTACAGGATTATAAAAGCCGTTTTTTGACAAAGCATATTGATAAATTATTACTTAAATAATCAATTATTAAAAAGAAATTACATTCTAAATATGAACGGCATTCAATAAATTCTTCGCGGTATCCATTATTTACTCTTAAAACTTACGTAGTGTTATTGAAATTTGCCCATAAATTACAAGACTAAGAATTATAGACAAAGTGTAATGTTGTATGAAAACTTAATTACTCACTTAGTGTCTAAGATATGAAAACTTTCAAATAATTTAAAACCAGCTAAGAGCTCATATAGTTTTTATTTTTCATTTCAAGACATAATTAATTTTAAATATAGCACAAATTAAGAAAAGGTTTTGAAAACAATAAGATTTTTTTTAAGAGCTGCAAAAAAATGAAAACTTATAATGGATATTATCAGTAGGAGTATACCTAAGAGATAGTGAACGAAGGGATTCACGATAGTTCACGCAATCAAATCCTATGAAGATATGAAGTATAATATATGAAGGGTACAGTACAAAACTGGCGACTTCCTACAAATAATAAACCATATTTTTTAAGCGTATATTTTATAAATATACGCTGCTTTTACAAACTCAAAAGTTGTGAACATTTTTTTAGAAAAAAATATAAAATATTATACTTTATTATATACGTATTTTTTATTCAAACCAATGAATGGTTTCTTAATAAAAACACATGATTCCTTTGTACTTTATATCCATTTATTTAAAAAGGTCAGGACCGGTTATGCTCATGGCGAGCATTGTCAACTGATTCCGTAGCCGGTCCTGATCTTAATGAATAAAAAGTGGAAACAAGTACAATGAAATATTGTGTTTATATTAATATAATGCTTTTCCACCAAGTATTGACAGTGAACACTCTAAAGGTGATGAATGGTTTCTTGTCGACTCATATATAACTTTGAATGTAAAATCAATCGATGAAATAAATTTCAATCATTTCTAATTATATTTTAACAACCAACGATTAGTTGTTTTACATAGGGAAAAAGATCCAAAATAAATGCTCATCTGTTTTCATAATTCTAAATCATAACTACCATGAGAGGGTACACAATCTTTATGTACATTTATAAAAAAGTATTTTTAAGCCGGGGAAGTTATCTTGGAATGAAACGGTAACGTATAATATTGCCAACGTAGAAAAATATTTACGCAATAAAGTTGTTCCGCATTACTTCCGAAGGCATTTATTTAATTCTTTTCTGTAGATCGTCCCGCGGAAATAGACGTGTCAACACTGTAACTTGAATGTGTGGCCGTTTGAAGGGACAGTCCTCTTCAAATGTTTTAAGCACGTTTCTGCATTTACAACTTCTCCCGTTTAAATTCTTTCTCGGCACTGTGTTTTTATTTAGAAAAGAGTTTATTTTGCTTTTTTCTGCTTTTCGCAGTAAAAGATTGTCTAGTCTTTGTATAGCGAGTGGGTGGCGGCTGATTTAAGCCCAAGCTTAAGTTCTTTGGATAGTTTGGTGGAGAGTTTAAAAATATCTTAATATCTATTCTTAGTTAACTACCATATTACACACTTTGTTTACTTAACTCCATATTTTATGATCGTTTGAATATATAAAACTGTTAATAATAAATGAAATTGATTATATTTTAATAACTAAAACATACTGTAAAATGATAAAAATCTTTATCTTATTAATCAGGTTAATACCTTGTTAGGATTATATTTGATATCTTAACCTTTAGAGGAGTATCGACGTACATGTACGTCGCCGCCATATTTTTGTAAATGAGTATAAAAGTAGTTCAAACTCAAAAGAGGAGTGTCTGTCTGTAAGCATATATATGCTCTACGTATGAATTACATATATTCATTGGGAAAAAGGCAGTAAATTAAAGTAAGGTCTGTATAAATCTATACACTCCTCTAAAGGTTAAGACATAAGACATTGATATTCATGATTTATTTGTTCCTCGACTTATTGTCGAGTCATCAAAAAATAATCATATATCGGAAAAAATGGCAATTATAATAGTATATACTCCATAATAGGCAGAAAATCGTAACCAACAGTTAATAAATTTTAGAGAAGTTTTTTTTTAATTACTCTCCTACTAAATTCGATAAAGGAATTCTTTAAATACGGTTACTAAATATTATTATATGGCCAATGCCTACTCTGATCAGCGTTTCTCAATCGGGGTTGACGTGTAACAAACTATAACTAGTCAAAACGCTAAAATGCGCAGGCCCTAAAAAAATATCAGGTGAATGAGATAACGTTCTAAAATTGTTGTCACTGACGCCCTTGGCAATATTGAATAATAATTATTGGGTTAAAACATAATTTACCTGATTGTGTCGCTTAAGATATTTTGACGATTGTGGGTTGACATGTGTAAATATATCATAACCTTTCATAATGATACTTAGAAGTTGAAAAAATCAATGTGTTATATTATATATAGTTTTTTTAAGGCGTAGAATATAAGCGACAAAATTGTAAGAATAAAATTTATCAACTTGGTGATTATTAAATCTTGTTCCTAGCCGTGACAAAGTATCATCAATCTTTTTAATCTTTCAATAGTGCGAAGTGTTAATTACTTCTTTATCACAGTTTGAACCTCATTTCTCGCTGATAAATCTAGATTAGTGGTTGTGTATAATATAATATTATCTGTAAAGAATCCGATGTTTTCATCATACTTTTAAACGCCGAAATGAGCGATCGCTGGATTAAAGTTGCCACACTGGTCAATCTATCAAAGTATTTATATTTTTCTTTCTAATACCGATAATTTTTCTCTGACAGAAATGAACATCTGCTGAATAGATTTAAAAGATGTGAACAAAATGCGTAGATAAATATCAAAGTATTTATTAACATAATTTATATCTCCAGCATCGACAATTTAGTCTTTTTACTACCCATAAAAACGAAGTTGTGTTGTAGAATTTTCTGGGATATGTTTTTTTGTTTCTTGCTTTTTCCGCATAGGTAACCCTTCGGCAAATTTAAATTGTATGTAATAGTATAATTCAATAGTTATTTACGATAAAAATCCGCTCGCTTATGTTCGTGTATATTTTAGTTGGAGAATCCAACAATTATTTAACACTTTTAAGGTGTTAAATGTCAATACTTGGTAGAAAGGCTATATATTAAAAAAATAATTAACAGTCTTTTGTACTAAGGATCGGGGTTGGTTAAGCTTATCACGATAATTTTTAGATGATCAGTTGAAAATGGCCGTGATGACATGTAGCCAATACAAAGATTAGCTTACGTACAGTTTTTTTAGCAAGCTTACAGGTCTAAATAATATCGATTGATAAATTGCCTGCTTCTAAGCAATGATGTAAATTTTCAATGCAATAGAATAAATTTTGCAATATAATGACCTTAAAATACATAAGATATTTTTAAAATGGATAAAAAAATGCATTTAATCATCATCTTTATCACACAAAGGAACCTTAAAAGCTCACAATATCAAATGTAAAATGAGTTGTTAATTGAATTGGCATTTACTTGATAGGACTGCATTTTAATAGGGTAAAAATGTTAACGTATTTAGTTCTACAGTTTTTATAATATTAGTTAATATGTAGCTATTTCGGCGTGCGCCATCGTCATAAATATGTATATAATAATAGTCGATAATGTCCGTCACGTATGATTGTCTGATTGTCTGATTGTCCTCGAAAATTCTAATCTAAAATTTATATTTTTTGTTACGATTTTCTGTCTATTGTGGGTCGATATAATTATATAAATTAATGTAATAATTGCCATTTTGCCTGAAAATAATTTGAGGAAAAAATAAATCACGAACATCCTTGCTTCAAAATCTCAAATATAATAATAAAAAAGTGTTAATTTGATTGATACACTATGTTTGAGTTATCAAAGAATCAATTGCATTTGTTATTAACAGTATTATATTCAAACGGTTGGTGTATACAACTCGCACATACGCATGACTCCAGAAATCAAAAATCATCCCACACTTTGTAATATAATTATCTTAATTTTACACGCTAGACACTGTACTGCGTTGAAGCTACCGCATGAGAGATAAAATGTAATTAGTATTTACTTGATAAGAATAAATTTTATTTACACATTGGGTGGGAGGCTTTTCAAAACGACGTTCAAAAAATTCACCGATAGATTCATTTGTCCTAGAATGTGGTTAAGTGATAAGTGCCTTACCATATGAATCAGACGTTTTCTGGTTGAATTTCAGACAAGCACAATATTAAATTTAGATTTAGTCAATTTAACATTCAAGTTTTGAAGGTTCTTGATATCTTTGTTTTCAAGTTTATCTAAAGTGATTTAAAAAGGTTAGGCGTATTGGTAACCATTAGCTGCTATTCCAATTATAGTATAACTAACGGTGTTATTCAATACATAATTTAAAATGAAAACACGTATAAAAAGTAGTTCTTCATTGTAAATTAATTACTTATAAAATTTTATCTCATTTAACTAAAATGTTATTAATAAAAAGCAATAGTTATAGTGAGATATTATAACACTCTTAATAAATTGATCATTTAAAAATGCTTAAATGGTAAGTGAAGTTGGTTTTTATCGCTTTTATGGTATTCACTGTCAATACTTGGTGGAAAGGCATTATATTAAGAAAAACACAAAATTCTTTTGTACTTATTTCTACTTTTTATTTATCAAGATCAGGACCAGTTTCACTCATGGCGAGCATTGTCAACTGATAATAAATATAACTTCACAGTGCTATTTATATAAAAACAAATTGAAATAAAAAGGTGTAATAAACCATTGGCATTGAAAATAATTTACAAATTACAGTATAAATTATAAATAAGTGACTCTAAGCTAGCAAAAATTAAAATGTTTAACACCTCTAACATCTAATTACAAAGATTTATTACTCTTTGCTTTTATTAATATTTAATGTTTAATTCTATAATCAGTTGACAATGCTCACCATGAAGGAAACCAGCCCTAATCCTGATAAATAAAAAGTAGAAATAATTACAAAGGAATATTGTGTTTTCCTTTATGAAGTTGGTTTTGGTGACTTTTAAAGATTTATAATACCTAGATATTTCGTGTGTTTTTATTGTACCGTTTAATGTTATACCAACAAGGATTAACTATACCTAATATCTAACATAATATTTATTATATTAAGAGAATACTTACACTAAAATAACTCACGGAATTGTTCCAATATTTCACTCTAGCGTATATAAGATTTAGTGTTTCAAAATATAATCACGTTTGTGTATTCAATGGCATAGCAGCTAGAGATATAAGTTGAGAGAGGCTTTTAATACTTCCCCAGAGCAAGTGGAGCTTCCCTTTCACCTTGTTTGTACATTTCAACCGCCCGAGAAAGCGAGTGTGTTTATTTTGCCTCGACTGAGACGTTTGAGACGTATAACACTTTATTTTAATTACGGTCACAGTGCAAATGATATTGTGTCATTTGCGTAAATAGTGACATTTGATATTTTGAATTACAACCATTTTGAGAAAACATTCTTTAATCAAACACGAGTATTGTTATGCGACATTTTAGGAATGGCTTTAGCAACATTATATGGATAGGTCGCATATTTTGTTGATGGAATATAAATTACAGGTTTCTCTCGCTATTCGCATTCGCAGGGGATCTGCATGTAGTACACGAGAAATGCTGTAAATATCAAAGTTCAGTTTTTATACAAAACATTTACATTATAATTTATGAAAAGTAAACATATTTTATGGTTTCATGTTTTGAATAAAACTCAAAAACTTTTATGAAATATTTTC
This sequence comes from Himalopsyche anomala, assembly GCA_031772345.1. Taxonomy (NCBI): domain Eukaryota; kingdom Metazoa; phylum Arthropoda; class Insecta; order Trichoptera; family Rhyacophilidae; genus Himalopsyche; species Himalopsyche anomala. The sequence goes on along the minus strand of CM062828.1, from coordinate 14,828,195 downwards.
AAAGCGCTATTGGAATTGTCGAACAAAGTAAGCAACATAACGTTAAATTGGTATTTTTAATCAAATATTATAAATAAGTAAGATTCAATATTGCTTTCAAATCTTACTCTTAGACTTTTCCAGATTTGTGGTCAAGTAGTCAAACCCGTTGGCTTCGGTTAAGGTGTTAGACTTTACAACCTTTATCAGTGCTCTAGGGCAGCGGTCGGCAAACTTCATAACCTCACGGACCACTCAATACATTATATTAAATACCACGAACCACTTTTAAGAATTATTATAAGTTTGTTTGGAATAAAGTTATCAAAGAACACAATAAACGCACCTAGTAATTAAAATTAAACCATTAATTTAAAACAAATTAATAAAGTTCAATTAATACTGAAAAAAATGTTAAAACAGATTTTTTTAAAACGGTTCAATATTTCTCTAAGGACCTCCGAAATTCTCCAGCGGACCGCTACTTTTCCGACCGCTGCTCTAGAGAGTTTTTGACTAGTGTTTTGTTTGCTAAGTTATGTCCGCTCTAAATATGACTCATAATAGAGTTATCTCAAGTCTTTTTTCCTGGTCGCAATTTTCACAAAATACATATTTTTGTTGAAATGTGTATTCATTTCTATACATTGTGAATATCTAAAAAAGTATATTTAAAAAAAAACTGAGGGTAACTTCTTTTTGCCTGACTACAGTCAATATAATATATATATATTTATCTTAAATGTCGAATATCTCTTTTACGATGATAGTTCACTTTAACACTCAACGAATACACAAGCACCACACAATTAAAATATTATTACAACGCCTACAACAACTAAAAAGCCTACACAAAAAATTATTATGTTATACAACATGGACTATGGGCAAATATGTTTTGCTGGGAAAATATTCTCTGTTTTTTTGTTTACTCGATAGGACCAGTTTTATTACCTATTCAATTTTATTTCATTTGTATGAAGTTGTTTATAACCGATAAAAGTGATTCAAGAAAACGTTAATGTTGGAATATTTCCGTACTGTCGTGTACGTTTTCAAGCTGTCCTAGGCGTTTTTTTAGTTTAAGCCCAACTGTGCTATATATGATAGGTAGTCATGGCATAATGTTGATGCTTTTATTCTCAAGGGTTAGTTACAAAGTTACTACGAATTGAACGCAGAAAATTTTGTAACTGTCATATTCATATCCAGTGAGACAACTTTACGGGTGTGTATTCCTGAAATAATTATTCCATTTAGCTTTAAGACATGTTTTTTTATTAACAAATAAAAAACCAACTGTTTTAAAAACAATTAAATATTAATTATCACATAAACTTTGCATTGTTGTTTTAGTGAGAGAAAGCATTTGGAATTTTAAAAAATGAAAACAATAAACTTAACAGTTTCACGAAGAAATATAATTGGAACATTATTTAGAGGAAACAACCAATTTTATATTTTTTTTCAAAATGGGTCTCAAGATTAAAAATACATCCAAAGCTGTATCGCAACCATAAAGCAACAGTGAGATAAAATGAAAAAAAGTCGATTTTAAAATAGGTATGCCAATCGATTGCTGAAAAGTAAACCTTAATAATGAAACACTGACATATTTTAATTTAAAAAGAAAATGCATCATTTTGAAGAAAATTTTTACATACATATACAATTATTGATAATGCCATGTAACTTCAAAGCATCAGCAAGATTAGTAAAATAACTAGATAAAGATAATATTATAGAAAAAAAAAACTTTCATTATATTTTATCATAAATCGCAAAAGAAACTAAATAAAACCATAAATAGCTATTTGAAAAGTACAACACAAACCTTAAAAATCAATTATCTCGAAAATAGTATTTTCGAATAATCAAACTGTTGCTTTAGGGTAGCGATGTTATATTGAAGAATCATATTCGCTTGGATTAAATTTTTTCTAGATTTTTTTTGAAACGTAAAATATTATACTTAAAATAACATAAGCCTTGCCGACTGCCTGAAAGCGGCTGCTTTGATGCCTTACTAAGGTTCCATGCGTTGCTAATGTTTTGCAGAATTAAATAATATTTTATGGAAACTCATATCTGTTTTCATGCAACAGCAACAAACGTTTCACGTTTCATACGTAATATTTTAATGCGCCATAACTGCCCATTAGATTCGTCTATGATTACCTAACACAGCGAGCTTAATATTAATTTTACGATCGCACAATTTTTCTGCTGACTGACTAAAATAAAGAAACCTAAATCCAATTAATGTAATAACATTTCTGGTGGGAATCAAGTTCAACGAATTTCGTATTGACATTTAGGAAGCTATTTCGGGTTACCAGGTCATCGCAAGGAAATATTAAATCAATAATGAAGTACCTGTCTATATTATGCAAAATTATAACAAGGCAGTACGATGGGTTGATAAAGGAAAGTAATTTTACTTTCACAATCAATTTAAGTGTTATATCGTTTCTCATCAAGTTGATTAACGCTCAATATTCGGGTAGGTATAAGAACTAATAACAATCACTTGAAGTGAAAATTTGTTAGCGGTAATACTTCTTTTCTAAATACTTCTTTAGAATGCCATAACAAAAGCGGCTTATGAAAATTATTACATATATCAATTGTACATTTTTTCGTAAGAAAAATATGTTTAATGTATCTTTATTTTTCAACTTTTATAAAATTGTAATAGAAATAATATGTTATATACGAAAGAAATCAATGAATGCGTTTCAATTTTATTTACGAGCTCCAACAATATTGGAGAGCTACAAAAATATAGCCGCCTGTGTCGTCGAGTGGTCAACATCTTTGGCTACCGCTACGGAGGGCACGGGTTCGAATCACAGTGCGGGCAGTTTTATAAATTGATTTTTCAATCGATTTATGAATTTCTGTTCAAAGACATGGATGTATGTGATGTCTTGAACTCCCCCCTCTCACCCATCCTATCCTATGAACGGGGCGTATCGAGAGCGATTAGCTAACCACTAGTCCTGTCCTAGCCCTTTCCTTCTATTCCTATTCTCTTTGGAAAAAGAGAGGTTGAGCAACTAAGTAACAAGCAGTTCTCGTAGAAACATTTCTGTTGAGATAAACTCCATTAGGAGTACAGATTGTGTTAATATTTGTTTTCTCTTATTTTTACCATACATTTGGATCACCGGGTAAAAAGGTTATAATTGTCTTTTTTAAATTTTGAGGAAGTGAAAGTGTTTTTTAAATAATAATTATTAGATTTTTATTGTAAAGTAGTACGTACTAAGTTACACATTAATTTAAAACAATTCTGGTACGTCCAATTAATTCTTCTTTATCCAAAGTCAATCACTAGAAAATCTTATAGCATACACGTGAATATAAAATAAAATCACACAAAATACAAAATAATTTTCATACATATCTAATCAAGAAATCTGGTAATATAATGTCAATAATCAGATAATAAATTTAGTATGGCTGCGTGCGTAAGTATAAATTAAAAACTTTGGTCTTTTCTAGATCGGTTTCAAACTTTCAAATGAAAAGGCCCAATAAAGCAGTGGAAAATTCCATTCCATATTATAAAAGGTAGTTTGATCTCCGGTGTAAACGTTCTCCGAGACAAAGGGCTTTTGTCACTGAATTCTATCAACATAATGAAGTTTAGATTGTCTTTTCAACAAGAGCTTGCATTTCTCAATCACTTTAATGGAAATCTATGTGATAAATTTGTCAAATTCAATCAGACGAAATTGAATACCTGTGTAAAACAGCTTCCTTTGATACCTCGTAAATAATATATTTCCTTAGAAAATTTTGATTAAACTGTAAGTTTTTAACATTAAGTACGTATTTGCTGAAGGATTCCTAAAATTGACATCGCGATTCTTTTACAACGTACAGGTTATTGATGATTGTATTTTGTGGAGAATGGATCAACGTACAAATATCACCAAGCATACGCCAAAGTCTACATATAAGTCGCAATACAAAATTAAACTTTAAAACTTTGTTACTCCACTTGTTGTGTTAAAAATTGAGACGCGTATTTTAGCTCTTCAAGAAGCATCATCAGACAAGACATCGTAAGGTTTACGGATAAACTAAAATTTGATTCTAATTATTGTTATTAATTGAAAAATAAAAGTTGAATTTTTTGCTTTTCTTCCTGTAAACCTTGCATCTGATGATGCTTTTTAAAAGCTGAAAAACGTGCTACAGTTTGTAACACAACAATTAAAGTTAAAAATGAACAAATTTAATTTTATATTTTAATGTACTTTCACAAATTTACCACCAAATTCATAGAAAATAACTCTAGGTTCCGTTTGAAAGTAAAATTGAGTACTTCAATGTATATTCTAACTAAATCCTTACTTTGGGAAAACAAGTAAAATTATTCAAAAATTCTTATATTTGAATATGATAAAATAAAAAAGGTTTTTTGTAAGTAGTTCACTTGAGAAAAAGGAAATATTGAACGTCCTTCAAACTAAAGGAGTACTGTAGAAGCTGATTCTTGAGCCAATAGATATGCCCACAGTCAGCAATATCTTTACTTGAATACACAATTTAAGTCGATCATATTTACGTTTTCTGTCAACCGTCAAGCAAGTAACATAGCAACGCATCGCTTCCAAATTATTAATAATTCTCAATGTCCAATATTCATGGCGAAGAAATTTTATCAAAAAAAGAATGAAAAACTCTCGTGTTCACCTAAAAAAAAACCAACGTTTTAAACTATTAAGTAAAATGCATCTTCAATATTCAGTACTTTCAAATGAACATTTCGAATACCATCGTTGTTTCATTAAATACATTATATCGATACAAATTCAGTACAATTGTTTTTAGTTCTATATTAAAACAATTGAATTTGTTATAGTTAAGAAATAGTATAGAGGAGGGACCGTTAAGAAGCAATCGAGCTGTTACAATTCGATCGGGACCGCGTACATTTTCGGTATAAAATAAGTTAAGAAACATGAGAGCCAGCTTTTAGTTTAAATCAGACTTCAAAAGAAAATAAAAGACAATTTATCTTTGAATTAAATTATAAAAAAATAAATTACTTATATTGACTAAATATAACTTAAATAATAAAAGAAGTGTTCGCATAAAATGCCTGACATAGTGTATCCATTTATACTTTTGGCTAACGTTTCTTGATGCAATACAATAAATAATGTTTTATGACAACCATATTATCTTTACAAGCGGTCAAAAAACATTATTATCGTTTTAAAACGTGCTTGTATTCGGTGGAAAAGAAGGCTCAATGGCTGCTTTTTTCTATATGCTACAATACCGTATACCATTAATTTCCAAGATTCCTAGGTTCCAGTGGTAGAATAAATAATATAATGTCGATTGTGGCTTCTACTTCCTGCACCAAAATTTCATTGATCACTTCAGGCGAAGCAATGTACGAATTCGACAGAGCGTGAAATCGTTGTCCCATGTATTTTCGAGGCTAATGTCTTCAGTATATCTCCGAACTTGTCCACTCGGGTATAGACGGTCCGAGTGTTTCCAAAAATGATTCGATTACTGAGAGAAAGGGTGAATTTGTCGAAATTCTGCTTTGTGTGGGTGTATACTGCTTCGTGCCCATTGAAATATTTGTATCATGGACATATTCCAATAAAAATTCAATACAGCAATCATTTGCCTTGAATATTTTGGCTCTTGTAAATAAAGTCCGAGATATTAACGATATAATACATATAAACAGCAAGTTCCCAGTCTGTTAAATTTCTTTATTGTACATCTTTAGTCATTTTAAAATTATGTATTCTATGGAATATAAATTTTATTTGGACTTTTACACAAAGCTTCGATAATTCATTAAAGTCGAATTACGTAATCTTTACAAGAATTCCTGTTGAGATACCTCTATTAGGAGGCCATATTCTCCACATTGGAAGCGGACATGGATAAAAAAAATAATTGTATACTAAACGTGCTAAAATTCTTATAGGCAACGTTAAGATTTTCTAGTATTATTGAAGAATAAATCAAATTGTGTAGCAATGTTGTATCAATATGTATTATATAAAAGAAATAAAGTTTCATGGATTATTTATTCTTTGTTTATTAAAAAAATATAAATTAAATGAAATTATGATGGATGAATGGAAATGAGTGAGATTTATTACTATCTTTATTGAATTGCAAAAAAAATTCACGCCGTTTCAATTATCTATTGGATTTCATAAAGCGTTAAATGAACGTATTAAAAAAATATATAATCATTATTTAAAATATTTATTTTTTACTTTGTGTAAATGTAACAACCATCGAATTTAAACAATTTAATTTTTACAATTTGTATGAACCAAAAAATGATTACGGCTATTAATTTCGTTGGTTGATCTATGGAACGCCGTGGCTATATGTATATCTCCATTGTGCATATTACTACGAAGAGACTTTTTGGGGTAATAATACTATAGAGACGATAATAACAGCTTGAAATCTTAATACGAGTATCAGGAACAATACAACGTCATCGGAGTTTCCTGCATATTGTGTGCTTGCGGGAACAGTTTATGACTTATTTCGTTCCAGACGGCGGGAAGGCTTACACCGGCTTGGCTGATGGTAATACCATTAAGCGGTGATCTACTGCTCATTCTGTGGCCCGGATACTTTGTATGTACCTTTAATTGCAGTGACGTTTTTCAACTGGAGTAACGATGCTGCACACTTTAACATATGAAGGAAATAAATAATTTTCACTCCTACTGCTTTAAGATATTGTTACGGTTGGATCCAAAATCTTACTTGTTTTGTCTTGGGTATTCGGGATTAAAAACACAAAATCTTGAGATTTGTGAAAATAAATTAACGTCATTCAACATCTGACAGTTTCAAATATTAAATATTTCTGTTACGCCCTGATTGACAACTGAAAAAACTTTGATTGAGACTTACTTAATAATATGTTAAACGATTTGTTTGAAGTTTGAAGCATACTGTAAGAAAACATTCAACAATTTATATTAACAATGTTATAATCCAAAAACATAACTTTTAATTTACTAGGGTTTGCAATTCGTTCGAAATCTTATCTTCTGGTTTTATAAGGTAATCTTTGTTTTAAATGAGATCCATTGATTCACGGGTTAATAATTAGGCAGAAGTTAAAACACTAATTTTATTTTACACTATTTTGTCAGTAATTTTTTGGATTTTTTTGAAAAACACACGGAAAATTTTAACAATTAAGTTTGATTAATTAAAATACCAAAAATATGGAAACTGAAAAGAAAACTTGATGGCAATCAATAATTATTATTGATTAAAATGAATTCTACCATAAAATAACAAAAATAAGACAACTTTCATCCTAAAGTATTTTTAAGCATTACGCTAATTTCTTTTAAACGTAATCTCCATTTCCTTAATAAAAACATATTGCTAAATTTTATTTTTATCAGCTATAAACAAATGTATACTTGAAATATATCTCAGAATATAATAATTATAAACAGAGTTTTTTATTTGAGTATAATTTATTCAGCACTTATACAAGAAACATTCAATAATATCGACTATGGAAAGGAAAAAGGACGTAACCCACACATATCAAATTTTACAGGAGGCACTAAAAACGTGTTTTGATGATTTTGTGACATATGCAAATTATGAATTATACACAACCTTGAAGTGCACGGAGACTTTGACATCATCTAATATTAATTAAAGAAATTGTCTCGGAAAAACTTTTATTTCAGTGTCTTTTCTTGGTATTATTTTTTTACAAGGTCATCTTTTTCAAACATAAAAGCTAAATTTAGATACTAATTCGGCATTTTCAGCTTCCATCCTTTTGTTAGAGTGTGTGTCAAGTTGTATACATTGTGATTATAGAAAAGAAGCTGTTTTGGAAAATTGAGGGTTACGTCCTTTTTCCTTTCCACAGTAGATATGATAGCTTTCAAGGGCTATCAAAAAAAATGTTTTTTTGTGAATATTTTGCGGTATTCACATCGATCAATTCATAATGTTTTCAAATAATCAATTGTAATGGCATTATCTATATATATAAAACAAAGTGGGGTTAGTTACACCACGTATATCTCGAGAATTAGAGCACGGATTTCAATGATCTTTGCTTTATTAAATTCGTATGCGCCTAGAATAGCAGAATAAGCATTAAAACATCGGAAAAATATCACGGAAAAGAAATTATGAATAAAATAAATTTCTCCATACATTTCGTATTTTCGAAATTACCAAATCGAACGCGGAACATGACGTTGATGCTGTTTGCGGTTAATACACTAGGTGGCGTTGATTGTAAAATTAATATTTTCATACAGTTTTTAAATGAGGAACAGCTTGAAGTTATGAAAATGTCGTTGTATGCTGATTTCATACACTAGATGGCGATATTTCCAAAATTCATTTGTTTCATACTTTGAATTAGAGATGTTCCGACGAACTTGGCTGTGTCAGAATTTCGAAACTAAATCTTTAATATCCATTTAAAAATGGTCTCATGTTCATCACTGTCGCTAAAATATATACTGAAATATGAAAAGACGAATGAAAGTACATAAAATCAGAAGGTACGTAAAAAAAATCAGTATACTTTTCATGAATATTATATTGTTATAGAATACTATCAAATCATTATTTTATTTTTGATCCCCATATACAGTCAATCCTGTTTTTATGCGGTTTGTTTATGCGATTTCGAAGTAATGTGGTTTTTTAGAAATGAATTTTTTTAAATGTACAATATTTTACGATATATAAAAATGTTAAATATTACATCGAAAGCATATATCGTTGTATTTTGGATAGAATAGAGAGAATCATAAACACAACCGGCATTTGAAAAAAAATGCGATTTCGGACTGTTTAAATCATGTTGCATCTGCCATCGCTGAATTAAGTCCACCTACTTAGGTGTGTTACAGTCGATGAAACCATTGAAACATCGGCAATATCAGCTGAAATGATTACTTTAGCACATGAACTTGGCGAAGAAAGGTTTGATACCTTTAGCGAAAATTATATCGACGTATTACTTACAGATAAAGCTATAAGTGACGAAGATGTCAATAATTTAAATTTAATTATTGACAAAAAACCAGAAAATAATGACGAACTGAAAGAAATTCCAGTTCCTTCACTGCGAAAATAAATGAAGAAAGTCTCCAACTTTTCATTAAATTAGAAGATCATTTCTTTCTAAATGATTCATATTCTGATCGCGCATTCAAGTTTTAACGATAACTTTAAAAAAATTATATATGGGTATAACAAACTGCATAACCAATTAATTATCGAAAAAGAAAATCTGAACAAACTCTGATCACTAATTTCATTGTTAGAAAACAACTATAGTTTTATGAAATTGATGCGCATACTATTTTTTCCGAAAAAGAGTGACCACATGCTTTAAAACACACATAGAATTGTCATACAGTGACTATTTTTTAATATTTTAACGCCGTGGTTTTCCCCTAATTTTCTTATACTTTGCGATTTAGTGTATATTTTAACTCGCTGTTTCAAAGTTATGCGGATTTTAAAATTTAAGTAACGCACCCCACTTTTTCTATGGAAGTCAAGTTTTTTATGCGATATTTCGTGGAACCCATATACCGCATAAAAACAGGATTGACTGTATAACTGTTTGTATGTGTGGAACATTAACCAAAAAATATATTTTTTTTTCTAATGAAAGATAATCTCATAAATATAATATTGAAGATTTGGAAAATGTTGCGTTCTTTGTTATAATGAGAATTTATATCATTTCGTAATATAAAAAATATGAAAATTTAGAATGAACTTTCGTAAAATTATAAAAAGATTTCTCCAAGCATTTGCTGACTATCTGTAACGGCCGTGTTCCTGTCGACGAATCGAATGGATTGATTTCGTTTCTGCCGAATTTTTGCAATTTTGTCTCATCGAAGGACAATCAACAAAGTGTTCCTGAATATCATTGCTAATCACAAACATCATAATTGGTTGAGTGAACGAGCAATTCTTGCAGCAAATAACATAGATGTGGATCATTTCAACTTCACAATTCAAAATCAAATCGTTGGTCTACTGCATTCCTTTAAATATATCGACTGTGCCACGTGAATAACATCATTTCAATGTAATTAAAATAGTTTTCATTTTGAATTTTGCACATTTATTTAACTTAATTCATTTTGAGTATTCATTTAAACTAAATTTAATTCAGCCAACACAACATTTATTGATTCTGAGGCGGTACGAAGTTCGTCGGGCCAGCTAGTAATAAATAAATAAACATTCATACAATATCGGATATAATCAGTCTTCATTTTATTAAAATAGAGGTTGAACAACAAACTTCTAACTTGACGTTGAAATATTTCATTAAAGGTCATTATGCTTCATGAAAGCAAATGTTTTATAATAATTTGTTCCCAAAATACTTTGCGTTAGCTTTTTCATAAAAATTTCACACTCGTTTATTACGCATTTTTATCATACTAAACTAAGTGTGAGTAGGTTAAGGGGTGAAGACAGACTTTTGTATGAAAATAATGTATTAATACACTCATTCCTTAAATTAAATTGCGTGGTCGTGTTTTTACTCATAAACAGAATAAAGATGCGAATTCTCCGTCTCTTACCAAGCAAGATAAGAAACACTTTAACTTTTCAAAAGACTCACATAATATTCGCCGAAAAATTTAATGAAAATAAAGAACGCATAAGTAAGAATAAAAAATTATTGCGGTTACCTTTTTACAGCCGCTTTACACCGTTAACTGAAAAATCTAGGAACACCACTGGCTCTTTGAATCTTATTGGCCATTGAGGTGCTATAAAGTAAAAGTTCCCTTCGATGCTCGTCTCCACTACGCACGAACATAAAGTTCTTTACGCCTGTACTTGCCTGGCATCAGAAATTAAGGTGTTATTTTGCAAAAGCTCAACTCCAGTACTAACAGCTAGCTAGTCTATTATGTGAACATTAATTTTGATTGAGGTTTAGCGTTTTAAGTAAATGTGTCTTCAAAGCTTTATACTGCATCTTAAGTGTCTAATGAATATCTCTTGAAATTGCCACATAAAACATGTTATAGTTTACAATAGCTTCGTGTTCGTATTTATATGATGGGAAAAATGTGTCACGGCTCGGGCTTTTGTTAAACATATGTCATCGACATTCTTACCGTTATTAAAAACATAATAGTTTTTTAGTTTAAGCCATGCAAAAACCATTAAAACTAGAGTATTAATAATAATGCCAAGCTTCTGTTAACTGATATTTCAAAAAATAGTTTATTTGATTATATAATATTATAAATTCTCTATTCATTGTTATGTTCTGGGCAACAACGATGGCCTTGATTCACATACAATATTGCGATGAAAAGTTTAATTATCTTGCCAGCTAAATTAAGCAAGGAATAATGTTTTTACCATTCAATTTGGCTGACTTTTAAAATATAAATTTACATGATATGAAATTATTTTCAGTATTTTTAATAGAAAACAACAAAAATCGTATAATACGTATTATTAATTTTTGAACATAGGTCATTTTACGTCTATCTATGGCTGTAGAGTCGTGAAAAAAAACCGTTTCTTCAACTCCGACTGAGACGTAAACAAATGGTCTGACTCTGATTATTTATATAATAATTCTTTGATTTAAAGAACGGTTTTTTTTATTTAATGTATACAAAAACAATTACCAGGTGACGACTCCGACTCCGCAGTCTTGTTTCAATCAAATATGTTTTTGTATTTTTCAGATGTATGTATGTATGCACGGATTATATTAGTTAAGTGTATGTATAGTATACATCAGCGGTAGCCGTTCCAAGCCTCCCGCTTTATTTTCTATCTCTTCCATACACATTATATTGTGTTTAGAATAATTTCACTCTTTATGACAGCTTAACATATACGGTATAAGTATACCAATACGACTGATTTCAGTATAAAGTTTGGTCACCCATAATATACATGATGCATGTTTGGAACCTTGCTCCTTATGTAGAAAGCATATCATACTCATTATCATCATAAATTATTTTCCTACGCAAATTATTTAATTCAATAAAATTGTTAAATGCTATGACAGGGTGAGGAACCTTTGCATTTTATCACCAAATTCAAAAAACTTCAGTGTGTTTGATTGCATTCACGTATACTTAAAATGTATGTATTTTATTTTTTAATTTATTGAATGTAATGAAATGATCTATTTAGATTCTGTCAAATGTGCGAAAGTTTCTCGCCTTTGTAATAAAGTATCAGTTTCCGGGATCTGGAAAAAGCCGAGATTAATAGGAAGCACATGATACTAAACTATTCCATATATGTATTTACTTACTAGTAAGCTCAGTGCGACAGTATTTGACGATGGAATCTACCGCTTTTAACCCTTTGAAAATTCATCTATTATTTTAAATAGCAGATAACATTTAATAACATTTTTTTTCGAAATAAAAGTGTAAAGTTTATTTTAAAGCATTTTGTTATTTTTTAAATTTACTACTGGTATAATTTAATTTAAGATTTCGACTGAAGGTGCTCGGTAGAATTTCAATATTAAATTTGAATCGTTCAAATTATGTACATTCACACAGATTTTGTTGGCTTTCGCCTTTCGGCATCTTCAGGCGTTCAAGTGCACGGATGAACTTGAACTGACAAGTTAGTTCAAAATTGACTAGTGATGTATTTATATCTTAATTTTATCCGCTTAAAGAGTTTCCAATTATTCATCAATAAGACGTTTTCTAAGTGATTTAAATAAAACGTCTTTTGTCTGTATATAATCAATTTCAAATTCTCATATTTATTGAGTAATAATTAAAATTCAAATTGAGTAATTGCTATTTAATAATGCATTGAATTCGATCTACATAATTATAGAATAATTTAACTTAATTCAGGAAACAATTGTATTGTTTCTCAAGTAGGAATGGAATGAAGTAAGTATGGCGAAGGAAATAAAGAACGAATATTGGAGGGCGCTTACTTTCTTAACTGCCGAATAATTTGTTTTCTTTATTGTCTTTAGCTATTTCCCCCAGTTTAAATTAAAATTTACTACCAATTTGTGGCACCCAAAGGGGGATCCTAAGTCAATGCAATTAAAATAAAAGACAAAACGTTTTTTTGTGAGTAGTAGAGCTAGAACCCAAAATAATTAGATAAGTATTTTATTGGTGAGTATCTATCTTCTATTCTACAAATAGTTATTTTACTTTATAAAGCGTTTTCCATTTACGTTTTTGACATTGAAGACTTTAACTCTAACTGTTTTTTAAATGATATTTACGATTAATAAAATATTTAAAATTATAATCTAATTATTAAAATCCCTCACAGATTATATCATACTTTCTCTAGTACAAAATTTACGATGAATTAACATGAACAATATTTTTGTTTTGTTTTTGAAGAGCATCAGGAATCTTAAAAAAATATTTGAGACCAGCTGTTAGCCAGTTGCTCAATCCACCTTTTAAAACGACTTGGCTGATAATATGGAGTGTCGTTTTTAACTGAATGTCTTTTTATTATTAATTGTAATAAGTATTTCAGGTAAGTAGAGAATGTATACATTAAAATATTCCTGAAATCAAGTACTTGAATATTAATTTATACTTGTTAAAATATTTATTAACACATTCAAGTTAAATCTGTAAATTAAATATTCGTCACTCATACTAACATTAATAAAATGTTTATTTATATTCAATATTGCAAAAGGATTCGCTTAAATCAACATTTGAGATCATATACATACATACATAGTACAATTTAGCCTATGTAGAGTGTTGAATATAGCATATTTTTTATTGTACTTATAGAATTATAGATCCTCAATCAATAATTAATTTTAAAAAAATAACTTCAGATTGATTAACATATTATCATGATAATATTTTATATTAATGACTTAATAATAATCTACTCTGACATTATTCAAAAATCAACATAATGAAATTTAAAAAAAGGCAGTCTCATAATTTTCTAGTTATTCATTTTAGTTTTATATTTTTCCCTCTTATGGTTTTTTTTTGTGACGTCGCGTATTATTTAAATGATTTTCCTTCAAATATCTCCTACTTCAATAATAATATACCGGAAAGTATCTAGTACCATATTTAAACATTAAAAATATCAATTAAATCGCCATACTTTCATAGTTAATAATGTATAACATTTAATTCATTATAAAATATTAACAAAGCTTATATTTTTTTAAATCAGGTCATATTTTTGGAATCATAATTCCGGGTATTATTGTCAGCGGACATTTGCCCACGGTGAAAAAGCAAATATCCCCAGACAAGATTCCAAATAGAAATTATCTAAGCCCGCCCAACATTTTCTCCCTGATGTACGACTACCTAAGGTGAGAAACATTATTGTTCTGTCGCATGCCAGGCATTCTTTCTCGGGTATATTAGCCCAATGGGGTAGCAATTCACTTGATCCACACTCATGAAAATAACTGCTTACCTCGAAATAAAGGTAAAGCTTATTTTTATGGACTGAGGGTAAGATTTTGACATACTTAAATATACATTTAGTTTGGAATGGATTCCTTAACCGCATGTTTGCTTTCCTTCAGAAAATAGAAACTAAATGTGTGAATATTGTGTATATTGTCCAACTATTTTAGTGTCCCGATTGAAAATACATTTTTTCAAATAATACTTGACGAAATAGTCAATTGCTAATTGAAAATAAATTCTGATTAAGATTTTTTTCAACTTTTGGCAATTACAATTAAAACTCCATTTCATGCTGTGGTTCTTTAACTTTCTCAGCGCCCAGTTGTACTCAAAAACCCGTGGTGACTTAATTTCAATAAAAGTCAAGCGTGATGCAAATATTGTAAGTGGACTTCCGCGACTGGATATTATTCATTCATATCCGAGTAGGTTCAGCTACGGTTATAATATAAAACACTTGATATTCATTAAATTAAGTTAATAATCACATCAAATTCAGATTCAGGATGCTGATCACATCCTCTGTGAATGTCCAGATTTAAATAATGAACGGGAAAAATTGCTCAAGAGGATACGTCTATCTGTCGGATCTGTCGGCCCCGTCAGTCATGCCGACTTGGTTGGATCTTAGGCAAATTATAGGGCATTTAAAGAATTCTCCGCGTCTTTTGGAAAAAGAGTTGAGTTAAATAGATAAAATCTAATATTTTCAACTGCATTTAATTACTTATTAACTTTTAATTTCTGCACACTGTAGTGCATGCAACCAAGTCTTGAGGAATTTCTTCTCGGGACATTTCTGGCAAAATTTTGAACACGACTAACGTTGTTACGCTACGGAATACACCCTATATGAAGTGTGAAGCAGTAGCGGGTGGTGGTGGGTACAACGTTGAGTACCCTAGGGAATTAAAAAAAAAACACATCAAAAGTTATAGAATTTTTCTCGATATTACCTTATTTTGTCGTTATTGCATAATCGATTAAAATGATACGCTGCATAAATACAATGTGGTTGGCAAACCTGCTTGTATATCCGCTAAAAATCGTTTCGATGTTTAAGGCCACAACAAGATGGTGTGAGACTAATTTGTTATAAAGCTAGGCGCAGCTCAGAGCAGCACAGAAATACCAGGCGCAGGCAGGCCAAGTACAGATGTACGACGAGCGTTTACTGCGTCGCTTAAGTGACAAAGAACGACTCAAAACATCTCTAAATTTCTTTTAAGAGAAGTCGACATGACTAGTATCGTAAAAACAAAATTCATTTATATTTAATTAAATTATTTTTTTGAAATTTTCACGGCGTAGGTATTCAAAATCAAATGAACACGTCCAACGCGCACGCGTCACGCAGGAATCTATGCCGAAAACGGAGCGCAGCGCAGAGCAGACGCATCTTTGCGTCGCACGTGCCTGCATTCCAGTGTACGCAATTGTGCTTTTCTCCTTGTAATAAAATATCCTGTAATAAAATACCTGTGTGGTCGAGTGGTCAACATCGTTGGCTACCGCTACGGAGGGCACGGGTTCGAATCCCAGTACGGGCAGTTTTATAAATTGATTTTTTAATTGATTTATGAATTTCTATTCAAAGGCATGGATTTATGTAATGTCTTGAATTACCCCCTCCCACCCATCCTATCCTATGAACGGGGCGTATCGAGAGCGATTAGCTAACCACTAGTCCTGTCCTAGCCCTTTCCTTCTATTCCTACTCTCTTTGGAAAAAGAGAGGTTGAGCAACTGAGTAACAAGCAGTTCTCGTAGAAACATTTTTCTGTTGAGATAAACTCCATTAGGAGTCCATATGCTCCATATTGGGAGCGGACATGGTAAAAAAAACTGTGCTAGCCTGCACTGCATTATGCTGCGTAACCTGTACACTCTGCCTCATGCTTGCATTCACATTGAAATGAAAAGGTTGAAATATTAACTTTTTAGAATAAAACAAACAGAAAGGTCACATCACCGTCTTCAACCAACGAAATTTATCTTACAGAGTGTAGATCTTTGATGTTGGTGTTTGAGTCGGAAACCACCACGACGGTAGCATAAAAAGGGAACAAAGATTTGCATTTTTGGGTAGCATTCTCAACTCATGTCAGTATAACAAAATAAGCCTAAATATATTTTATATATTGCAATCTATACTGCACAATATATCCAGGAAATAACAAAATCATTATACACAGAATTACTTAATCAAAATAAATTGTAGTTCCAAAAAGTAAATCCCAAATCAATCTAGAATAAAATACGTATTATATACAATAAATATTTAATAAAATTTAAAAACGTTACTAGTAGACATATTTTTTATGAATATTTTAAGTATGGCAATTTTACAAACGTGAAGAATTGAAGCTTTCAACCTTTATTAAAAAAGTAGGCAGTTTGAATTGTTCCTCCAATTTATTACGTCATTAAATTTATTTATTATAAAAAAAATCCGGTGGATTCAATGGCTGGCATTATTTTTTCCATAAAGGGACACAAAATTAAATCGATTATTTTTATCAAATTCCTTTGGGAAGAATGCCAAGTGGCGTTTTCAATTTGTACGCTGTATAAGCAAGGTATTTGCGTCAGCGTAATTTTGCGTTACGCAGTGGATGGGCCCGTAGGTACGACGGGTGATCTCTCCTTCCCAACGTCATCTGTCGTCCCTCTAACTGCCAGCTGATTTATAAGGGATTACAAGTGACGGAACATGCGTTTAACTAACGGTATGAAAATAAAGCCAGAATAATAAGAAGTCACCGTTCTGTGTGAGCTTTTTCTCAACTGATAGGGTTACAAAACTTTTCTTTTTAATGTTTAAAATAACATCATACTTTTTACTTGATATATTATATCATTATGTCTTGAATAATTTGACAATCGTTACAAATAAAAAAAAAAACAACAAAAGCTTTTAAAGTAAAATTAGCCCACATTATATTTCGCTGCAGTTTTTGTTTACATATAAACATTATCAATAACAGTAATGCTTTTGACACCAACTCATTGTAAAAGTTTATCCAAGTCCACTCCCAATGTGGAGAATATGGCCTCCTAATGGATGTATCTTAACAGAAGTTTTTATATGAGAATTGTTTGTTACTCAGTCGCTCAACCTTTCTCTTCCAAAGAGAGTAGTAGGGATAGAAAGAAAAGGCTGGAAGCGAGAAGAGGTCAAGTGATTAACTGATCGCTCTCGTTACGCCCAGTTATTGAAGAATCGGAAGGTGGGAAGAAATTTTTAGACATCACAAACAGCCATGCCTACGAACAGAAATCGACCGTAAAAATGCTCCTCTTACTGGTACTCGAACCCGATTAGAATAAAAGTATTTCAAAGTTATTTATATCAATCAGAATACGCCATATCAAACACAAAAGTAATCGATAATTAACCATAATTTATATAAAAGCATACACGCTTTCAGTATTTAAAAAAAACATTTGCTATTCATTTTTTGTATTATTGTTTCAAATGGTTCCATTAAAGGTTATTTCTATTTGACTTAGTTTTTAATTTAAGTGTCTTATTCCAAAGAAGAATTATTTTAAAAACAGTTTTAATACGAAAGTTGTATTGGTTACCCTACCATGGAGAAATGAGAATGAATAAAATAAAATAAAAGCTCCAATCGTCGGCCTAGGAGTTTTATTTTCGTAATAACGTGGCTGCGAATAAACTGTGGGGTTCACGGTTGTTATTCTGTCATAAACTAGAAATAGTGCTTTTTTATATAACTATATGTATATATATGTTTATTTATATAAATAAACAAACATCTATTCCCTTTAATCAAAGGTATTTTTTTGGCTTTTTTCATTCTTATATAACAATACGTAAGCAGCTCAAAATTTACATGTGTAAGTAGTTTTGCTTCATCAACATTGATAAAAAAAAATACTTTTAACTATGTTAACATATAAATATAGATTTTAAAATGTTGAACTTTTTTAAGATTTCCACTGAATGCGCTTGGTGAAATTTCAATATTAAATTTAAATCGTTTAAATTATGTACATTCACACAAGTCTTATCACTAACGACCCGGGTTTCGCTTTTTGGTATTTTAAGGCATTCAAGTGTACGGATGACCTTGAACTGACGTTAAGTAAATAAATGTATCGTGTTTATAAAAGAAATAAATCTATCATTAAGTTAGGATCATTGCCGTCGAAATGAATTAATTCATGGAAATGCCTACAGATTTGAATGACGAGTAATATTTTTTAATTAAGAGATATTTAAATTTATCCGACAACTTTGCTTGTAAGATAAAATTGTATGTTTTAACTTATTGAGGCTATGACGATGACCTTTTTCGATTCATTTGTTTTAATTGAAATGAGAAACAGTTGCTCAAAACCAAACATCCAAAAATATACTTTTCAAAAAGGTAAAAAAAAAAATACTAGTGATTATAAAAACATTCCAACGTAAACTTGGGATTGAAAATTTTTTTCATCTATTCAAAAGGAAATAAATAGATTTTTACCATTGCCTCTATAATACCCAGATAATTAATATAAATCAAAACTAACCTAAAAATCCGAAACATATATTTACAACTGGTTCTCATTAAAACGGTTGTGATGCTTACTAATACAGTAAATAAATTATATATTTATTTGTCTTATAGTAAGAAATATTTTATCACAATATAAAAATCAAAATATTCCACAGCAATTGACTAAAAATCTTTTTTGAATTTTATTTTACAGTAAAAGAATAAAACGTTTCCATCAAATAATAAAAACAACGCAAATAGCCTGGAAAGAGAAACGGAAAAAAATGATAGAAATAAAGAAAAAAGCTCATCAATATCAAATGAGGTTTGTTATTATGGTAAACTTTACAATTTTAAATTCTTTGCCTAGCGCGAGTGTCAAGATACTCGATAATCGATTATTTCAAGGTTTTATTGTAATAATATTTTGTAAGCTTAAAAAATACATCATTCGTAAAAAGTTTATTTGTTTGTCATAAATTTTCCACAAACAGTCCGTTCATTGATTCAAAGCAGTTTATAATATATATCGACATTGGAAAGGAAAAAAGACGTAACCCACACATAACAAATTTTACAGGAGACACGAAAAAACGTATTTTGATCATTTTGGGCCAAAGGCAAATTATGAATTATGTTCTACCTTGAAGTGCATGGAGGCTGATATACTGGTTTTTAATTGACTTTATCTGATAATAGTTTTATATGTTTTTTTAAAAACACCTTTTTTACTATTTTTTCTTGATTGCAATTTCTACAGGCCCTTCTTTTTCCAAACGTAAAAGCTAAATGTAAATACTTATTCGACATTTTCAGCTTAGATCCTTTTGATGGAACGTGTATTAAGTTGTATACAATGTGATTATCGAAAAGAGATGTTTTGAAAAAACTGTGGGTTACGTCATTTTTCTTTTCCAAAGTCGAATAAATAAAATGAGTGGTTTTATAAAGACATATACAGAAAAATGTTTTATTGCGTTAAAAGCTCCAACATGTATTAAAATAGCTATTACATTTTTAAGAACGAATAATATTGTGAAATTCCTACGCAAATAACATTGCCTAGAAATATTTTACTCCGTCTCATAAATTTTAAAGTGAAGTAAGAGGTTTACACTGGAGCACAAATTTCTTTAATATCTTTTCACGTCCCACTTTAAACAGTTTTTTTCCCACATTAATATTCAATTTTTCACTCGTAAAGAAATGTAATGATCAAAGGCATTTTTGTAAACATTACACTCACTTAAATACATACCACATACCTACTTAGTTTATTTAGCAGAGAGATTTTAATAATGGCATTAAGTTATTATTATTAAAGATACTTATTAAATTTTCATAACGCACAACTTCAGATGAAAATTCCTTATTTAAACAAGAATATTTCAGCATATACAATTTCTTGATAAAGCTTCCGTGAGAGAAGTTATAATATTTCTCGTCATTTCGCAAAACATAATACGTTCTATATAGTAATTATATTGGTTTGAAAAGATAAATAATGGATATAACCAGTGTAATGTTGATTTTTATGTCATAATATCAAAATTAATAAATAAATCAATATCTTCGATAGATTTAGCCGGTATCTTTGTGGAAGATCATTTTTAATATAAAATTAAATTTGATAACTTTGTTATTCCACTTGTTGTGTTACAAATTGTGACACGGCAAGTGGAAAATCAAATTTAATTTTATACTTAATAAATCAATGTATAAAGTTTACCAAACAATAGTTCTACGTTGTCTAAAACAAAATTCATGTAAGTGATTCATTTTTTAAATTTTCTCTAAGAATATCACTACTGTTTTTCCATGTCCTCTTCCAATGTGACGCACATGAAGTCCTAAAAGAGAATTTCAATTGCAGTAGTTTTACGAGAAATTATCATTATTTCGTCGATCAATCTCAATTTTCAGAGAAATTTAAGGTATTTAGCTAATCACTCTCTTTGATCGCAGCTATTTTTACGATTAGATGCGTGGTACGAAATCGAAACATCACAGACTTCAATCGATATTTTAAAGTCTTGGCTTGGGGGATTTGAACCCTTGGAGAGAACAAAATAAAAAGAAAGCCCAACAGCGTTCAGCAACCGACTAGATCAAGGGTGAGGAACCTTTACATTTCTGAAGGCCACATTCATTTATCTGATTTAACATAAGGCCGCAGTGAAGAAAACGTTGACACACCCTATTTTTCGATTGTCGAATGGGTTGATTACGCTGTTTTTTTAAACGCTTGCGTATATTTTTTTGATCAAAGTGAATATTTGATCAAGTCAAATGGCAGCATCAGAGTAGCCAAAAGGCCGCAGGTTCCCCTCGACTGGGTCAGATGGACGGATATTATTAATACAATCAATTGATAAAACACTTCCGTTGCTTAAAAACTTTTCCGTATTCTACAAATAAAGGGATATATTATGTTATGTATTAAATGCACCTTCCTTGGAAATTTAATGAAATTGTATTAGTATGGAATAACATTACAACAATTTGTTTTATATAAAACGTTCTTAATGAACGAGATTATTAAATCCTGATCTAACGCAAATCGTTTATTATTCAAAAGAGTTACGTTTCACGACAAACAATAACATCATTAAACATTTTTTAAAAAATAATCACACCACTTCAATTGTATTGTTGAATAAAATTAATTATTCACTTCGTATGAATAACGCTGTGTTGATTACCTTTGGACTTGGTCGTCGTTTTATTTGGTAAACCCATTTAACCAAATTAATTGTACCCCTCAGTTGGTATATCTGACCCCTCCCTGCGAGAACAATGTTCACGGGGATGGGGGTGGAGATGACCCTTTCGTTTTTATAGCATTTTGTTTCCGGTAATTACAGACGATGGCCATGGCGGTATCTAAATAAATTGTTATCGTTTATAATTTGTTAACCATTCTTTACAAATATTGAGAAAATTAATCAAATATCATCATTTAATTTTTATAATGAAATATTATTTATTCTTATTTCTGCTCAGCAACAGTGTTTTATTGCTATAATTAAATAAACGGCTAAATTATTGGCTTATAATATTTTAACAATATAATAAGCCAATAACCATTAATGGAACTCACTCAATCGTTCCACTTTACTTTTCCAGGTATATAACACATGTGATAAACAATCTATAGTATGTTTTACACTCAGACAATAAAAAATCTGTTAATAGTCATTTATGATTCGCCATAATTTAAAATCGTATCGCAAAATTGACGAAAGATTCATCATATCACTTGAGTATACTAAATTTAAAATTAATATAACAGTGTGTTCGATTTTTAAATTAGTAGCATTATCATATAAATACTCATACAAGCAAAGATGTCTCCAACTTAAAAATAAATATATTATTAAATAAACCTAACTTATATGTATAAAACAACTATACCCTTGTACAAAATGTATCAGATGTATATTCCGCTCGAACACTATCAACTTGAGAGTATCAAGGGTCCCCTGTTCTACCCATGGTGCAAAGTTGACGCTGTGTTTGTGTTCAGATTAATTATATCTTTAATGATTAATTTATTATAACTACTAATTTCATTTTGTTTTATTCTAATTATATAATTTAATATTATTCTATAATAATATCAATTTTGTTACACATGCCATTGATACCAAATACTCAAATAAAAGCATTTGTATTATTCGTTTCAACCGATATCTCATGTGGTTTTGTATTTTATCACTTAAACTTTATATGCGAAAGCGGAATTAAAAAATGAATTTATTCGGTGTTTATTGGATGCTCATGATATAGCAGACAATTATTTTCTGTAACGTTGTACTCACAGTGAACGTAAAAGCTGTATAAATTTTAATCAAAAAACGGCAATTTTTGCACGATATTTTATGAATTTTTCGGTTCTTTGAATCGAATATTGCCAGAAGCGGAATGAGTTTCCCCAATCAAATGGCGCGAATAGTACTGGCTATTTATTGCTTCAGGTTTAATAGACAATTAACAATAAATCGGCAGATGTATTCCCTTAATAAACTCATTTGCCCACTCACGCAACGGGCGGGCACATTTTACCCCCCGTCAGTCAATATGCGTGTTGCTAATTTTGACGTAAATGGGTTCAGTATCAATTTCAAAATGTTTTAATTATTTTTCTGAATTTCGGAAGTGCACAAAAAATATACGAGAGCCAATGTAAAGAAATCGCACCAGCTTTAATTAAAGTTAACATTGCTTTGTGTTTATTTTTAAAAGTTATTAAAGGATTTTTTTAAAAATGCCATTAATTCGAATGATAAATTCTAGAATCAGAAAATTTACACATTTATGAGAAAAGACAACGAAAACAATATTACCCAAAATTTCAATTTAAATATGAAAAACAACTCAATTTTATATCAACTTAGCTGGAACTTGAATTCAAGGCCATTTTGATGGCCTAGTTCCGTATAACGATATGTCAGAAAACTGATATTTTAAATTTTATTACCCATTATATTTGAATACCTCTTTTCTATAGTTCTACAAAAGTACAAATAAGAAAATAGCTAGAGATTTACCATTTTTACTTGACTGTGGTAGAACTCAGAACTAAAATTGTCGCTCTAGGACGTGTTGACTATGGCAACGTTAATGATGCGATGGTGGCGCCCTCGCGGGCAGTCAAGTTACGCTGGTACATCTATAGTTTCCTCTCGGCAGGCAGATGTTTGCATATTGAAATAAATAAATTTAAACAATCTTCTTTCAGTTATATACAAAAATAAACTCTTAGTATGATATTGTCATAGTTTCAACAAGTATAAATTGAATTGAGATTGACTTAATTATTCACTTAAAAGGTGAGACAAACGATAATAGTCGTTTTTTCAGCTCAGCTTAGATGTGTAAAAACTTTAGTCAGCCATTACTCAAAACTACCAATTTCTAGTTGTAATACTTTGAAACCAAGATTTCACCACTTCTAGTCAATAAAATGTTGACTTACCGATGTACTTGTAGTATAATCAATTATTGCATATGTAAAACAAGCAGGCAACGCATTTGAAACTCATACGCTGTTTTTTTTGTTTGTATTAAATAACTCTTATATTGACTATGTATATAATTATTGCTGTTATTATCTAAAGCAGGGTTTCTCAACGGTGTGCCATGTGGCCACAGCGTGTTTTAAGAGGGCCACAAAGATTTATTTTTGTTTTGGGGAGCCACAATACAGTTAAGGGGGGGCACGGGTATTGATAAAACGATACAGAGAAGAGCATAATGGCGGACGTCACGCGGCTATTTTTTTGTAAATCCGTAAATAAAATAAATTACTGGCATTCTAGATTCGAAAATCTCAGAAGAGCTATAAAAAAGGTGGGTTTTTGAAATTATAATTTTCATGGGAAGAAAAAACAATGGTATGTGGGGCACAGAAAAACAAAGACACTCAAAAGGGACCACGCTCCCAAAAAGGTTGAGAAACACTGATTTAAAGTATCTCATTGAGAAAATTTTAGCCTCATCAAACAAACGCAAAATGAAAACATTACAAACTTTATTTATTAGTATCTCAAAATTTTATTTATTAGTATCTGTTTTAATTACTGACATATTTTTTTGTAAACCATCGTATAAAGACAATCCTCTTTTTTTAAACATTGGAAACTGGCAAATTAATAATATATAAAGAATTTTTTAGCTTACAATACCCGTAGCTAATTCTGCAAGCTACTCTTTTAGAGGTGTTATTCGTTTAGGTCGTTTAGGACATTTAGATTCTTTGATACTACAAAAAGGAGTTCCGTTTCAAAAAAGTTGTACGACCGAAATATATAAGATATTTTATATTCATTGAAGTTTCATACGGTTCATTATGAATATTTAATGTTACCAACGACTCTTGTACAAAATCCATGTCATAAATATTATTTGAATGAAATGATGGAGCTAAATAAAACTTTCGACCGAGTATCCAGCCTGGATTTTCTTGGAAATCGTAAATAACCGCCAGCAAAAAAGACAGAAACCATTTAAACGCAAAGCGTAAAAATAACGCAATAAAAAAAACGATATTTTCTGACTAATGAGTTATTACGAAAAGCAGTAAAAACCTCTAAATGGAACAATCATGTTTTTTGGTGTTTATAACACTTAAAACAATTTGTAAAACCGCCCAAGTCTCTAATTAAAAGTGTAATTAATGTGGTATGTAAATCATAACGCTTTGCATGAGGAAAATGGCCCACAATTACTTATGTTATTTCAAATTTTCACAAATTGTCTAGATTACATGTAAAAAGAAATCAGTATAATATAAATATCTATCAACAGACTTAAGCTCTGTATATATATGCCATGTATAGGAATTGACAGCATCATTTGTAAATTTAAATTAGTGAAATTCCACACAGCAATACTATATTAATATATCGATTATTTTTCAATCCATGTCCACTACCAATGTGGAGCAAATGGCCTCCTAATGGATTTATCTCATCAGAAGTCTTTTCTACGAAAACAGTTTGTTACTCAGTCCCTCAACCCCTCATTTTCAAAGAAGGGATAGAAAGATAAGGCTAGGACAGGACTAGTTTTTAATTTATTGCTCTCGCTACGCCAAGTTTTTAAAGGATCGGAGGGAATTTCTAGACATCACAAACACCCGTGCCTTCAAACAGAAATCCATAAATCAATCGAAAAAATACTGTTCATACTGGTACTCGATCCTGTAGATTCGGCACAGAAGCCCACAACGCTAACCGCTGCGCCATATGACCTGATAATACATATTGAATTACTTAACTTGAATTGCCCATAAAAAGTTCTAGGTGTTTTTTCACTTGTGTTTTTTAAAGCATTTAGAATAGAATAGATATTAAAAACATGATATAAAATAAAATTGTAAAACATTGTTATTCCACTGATTGTATTACGAATTGTGAAACGTGTTTCGTATATTTGAAGAGCATGTTCGAAGCACGTGTCATCACTTGACGTTAGCAAATTTTCCGCTGCACACATAGAAAATTGTATATTTTTAATTTTCGCAAACTAACACAGCTTAAAAAGTCTATAATGGGTACTTAGTTTCCAAATCACAAACGGCTTTTTCTATTTTTTTATTTTGCTTTATTTCTTCCATGTAATTTTAAATATTTTTTTATAAAAACTTATAATGAACTTACTTATGAACACTGACTACCTTTTGATTTAAATAATAAATTCTGTTTAAATATTGGAGTGGTTATTCTTCGTTTTAAAATTTATATGATTATAATGAGAAGACTTATAACTGAGAGTAATCCCTGAAGTTATATTTAATACATAATTATATTCTTTGTGCATCATCAGTTGTATCATTTTTTGTGTTTGACTTACGCACTGAATATTTAAATAAAATTGTATATGTCTTATAAAACGTTTTCAAATATATTTTTAGCAAATTTACTTCATAAAAGTATAGGATATAACCTTATTGTGGATAAAAAAAATACATGAAAAGAAAGCGTGAAACACATGTTCAATAAAATCTAGACCAAAAATTTAGTCTTACACTTTTGGAGCAAGAAAAATACAAACTTTTTTTAGCATAATATTGACAAAAACAAGAATCGATGGCAGAAAATACTACACAAATTAAGC
Source organism: Himalopsyche anomala (assembly GCA_031772345.1). Lineage (NCBI taxonomy): Eukaryota > Metazoa > Arthropoda > Insecta > Trichoptera > Rhyacophilidae > Himalopsyche > Himalopsyche anomala. The sequence goes on along the minus strand of CM062828.1, from coordinate 14,801,608 downwards.
AAATTCTAAGGTTTTTATGTTCATTAAAATGTTTCCACAGTCAATAAATTGAATGCTATTAGCATTCTTTTAAAAAGTAAATGTGTCATCAGCGCTTTAATTGAAATCGTCTACTGCATTCCAAAAAGAGCGACTGTCAAGTATTTTTAAACTGCCCTTCGAGAGGGCGGTTTTTGTGTCACCGTAAAGCTTAAGAAATTGGGATATGTAGCTATTTTCTAGACTTTGAAATCAAACAATGGTAAAATTATAAACTGAAAACATATGTAAGAAATATTTTTGATATTGTAGTTATATGGTACACAATCACATGCAACACCCCTACATTACTTGTTCCAAAAGAGATGGATGTCTGTAATTTTTTTTACATTTAGTTTTCCTTCCACTCACATTTTGATTCTGAAATCGGGTTGTAGCGAGTGCCTATAGCTAATTACATTTTATTCAATTTTTCAATTTCCGTGAATCACCTCACGTTCTGTTTAAATACTTCATAAAGCATCTTTCTATAGGACCCGATTAGGAGTGAAAATTGTTTTTAAAGAAAAAAAAAGTATTTTTTTATAATTTTAAACAGCTACTATCAAATAGTTTAATAATGATTTGTAGCATGAAAATATGGTTCCTGGTAAATTGCTCGAATGGAAATTGCTCGAATAACAAGATAATCAATTTGTTTCCGTTTGTTCTGTCTTAGCCCTAGTCTTCTATGTGTTCTGGAAATATATAGAAACAGTTTGAGTAACTAATTAATTAGCAGTTCTCTTAGAAACACTTCTTTTGAGATAAACTCCATTATAAGATCATATGTTCCACATTTGGAGCGAACACGGTTCAAATAAATACTTACGAAAATTATTTTTATATTTCACTCTCTAAACAAGTGTCGCACAAGATAAAAATGAAATTCGTAGAAAAAGTCGTGAAAAATCGTTTAAATAAAAAATCAATTCGAATAATTTGTAATTCGAGCAATTTACCGGCTCCCTGAAAATATACAAGATTCAAAAAATTTGTATCAAAAAGCGCTTTGTTTTATAAATATAATATATTTTCGGCAATATTATTTCTGTCAATAATTAGCAGTCATATTAAATTCTCCTCCAAGAAATTTGTCTCAAGTTTAACGTAAAAACACTACATACGCAACAATCATAAAAATAACTTTTTATTCTTTAGAATTCACAGTAAATTAATGTACCATATCCCGTGTCTCTTTAATTCATGGGTATTGTTCCACTCATCAGACGAGGGTTTTCCCCTTATTTCTGGTGGCAAGCAATGGTGCGTCAGTTGCTGAGTGACTGCACAAAACCACCCTTATTTTACTTTCATTGTCATTTCCAAACTTTAAGTATTTATTTTTCTAATAAGACGTTATTTTTCTATTTAGCCGCCTGTGTGGTCGAGTGGTCAACGTCGTTGGCTACCGCTACTAAGGTCACGGGTTCGAATCCCAGTCCGGGCAGTTTTATAAATTGATTTTTCAAAAACGATTTATGAATTTCTGTTCAAAGGCATGGATGTATGTGATGTCTTGAATTCCCCCCTTCCACCCATCCTATCCTATGAACGGGGTGTATCGAGAGCAATTAGCTAACCACTAGTCATGTCCTAGCACTTTCCTTCTATTCCTACTCTCTTTAGAAAAAGAGAGGTTGAGCAACTGAGTAACATGCAGTTCTCATAGAAACACTTCTGTTGAGATAAACTCCATTAGGAGTCCATATGCTTCACATTGGGAGCGGACATGGTAAAAAAAAAAAAAAAAGACGTAAATAATATAGAGACATTATTTTAAAATTTATTTACTTTAAAATAAACAAATTAATAAAAAGTTTAAGCTCTAAGACATTGAATTTTATTTTTAATACATGCTTCCAATTTAAATCGATGTAAGAAGACGTATCCATAGACACGGGTGTCTAAGTTTTTTTTTTATCTCTTCGTAGGTTTTGGGAAAATCGATTAATTTTTAATGGCATTATCAAATAACGCAACGGTTTTTAATGTAAAAAAAACCCCCTTTTAAGTTATTTGTGTAATTTTTCATTACTTTTACAAAATACAATTGTTTTTTATTCATCTAATATATTTATTTCAGCATATATTTATTACACCAATTTTTTTTACGAATAGTAATATTTGACCCTTAATGAAACAGTACGTGATATCAGAAGACAACACTTTTTTGAGTATGTAATACCTTTTCAATAATTAAAAAATCTTCGTCTTTTAAATGTTGAGCATCGTCACATCGTATCGAATACATTGTACGGTTACTATGGGGTGGACAACACCCAATGTCTTCATGAGTCATACCCAGCCCTTGAAGAGTACTGAGGGTGACTGAGTGTCTGGTGGAGCTACCTACTCGAATGTTGTGTGCCTTATCAAACGAAGCAATTTTCAAGACTTGTCAATATCCGAAACAAAAGGCCATACCATGCTTCAACTTAAGCTGGCGTCTCAAAATGATGGTTTTATAAAAGTAATTTTTCCTGCGCCCACCCAATGCAAAACAGTCAAAATTGACAATTTAGAGTTTCAAATTTTAAATGCAATCTAGGCATTTAAAATTTGAAAACTTATGTTTTATTTAAAATCTGATTAAAACGATATGAAAAAATATCATGTATTTATTATATTGATATGTTTACGTAATAAGACAAAAAACTATTTGAATGAAGTGGATACTGGCGTTCTTTTTACAATTGAATATGGTCATTATAAGATATCGACTCCTTCACAAATCTTATAAGCAAACGCAGTTGTTAACCCTTCCTTAACTAAGATGTGTAAATAGTACATATACCTTCTAATCATTTACATTTCTCTGTATATATAATAAATATTCGGCCTAAAATTCAGGTATTCCTTTTTTATACAATTACGCATTGAGTAATACAATAATATATATATATTGTAGTGGTGTTATATAATTGTCATGATTCACTCCCGTTTGCCTGATGTGTAACGGATACACAGCTCAGAAGCGCGTGCTTTTTTGCATAGTAAGGAAAGGTTTAATTAAGATATAAAAATGTTATACGATTTTTTTTATTATGTCTTGCGAAATCAAAACATTTATATGTTCCAAAAATATTCACATGCAAAATACTGTAGCCCTAGTTTTTGAAGTCGTTGTTTTGTGAATTGTTTAATGTAATCATTCCACTACGTGTATTTTTTGTATTTCCCCTTGATAATAAAGCCACTAGCATACCACGTAGAAGTGAATTTCATAAAAAAAATATCATTCTCGAATTCAGACAACACAATCACGAACCACAATAGACTGAAAAAGCAAATGAAAAAAAAAGTCGAGCATTGTGCTAGCCGCAAAAATGATACTGGCCCGCCACACGTCGAGTTACTACTGCCTATATAAGTTGACACACCGGCGATATTGTTTCAAATATATTAATATTTTTTTAAATTGTGTTTATAATTTTTACAATTACAATCACCGTTGCCGAGTAGTATAGCAATTAAACCTATATCGGATTGATGAATTATTTAGTCACGGGGCGCGTCAGCGTCAAAGTTCTTCAAGCCTCCATCATCTCTGATGTTATTACTTATTTGCATTAACTTACATCGTTGCCTATAAGAAGGTGTGATTGTTGCAGAGGTATGTTTGTCACAGTGAAACCAGTTCACATAAATTTGACTATACCCTTATACAAAACATACGTATATGTAAACAATACATAAAAAAGCAAACAAGATTTGTTTGTGATTATAGAGGTCGTGTTTTCGTTTTGTATGTAATACATTTTCGTGATACCAGATTCGGTAATACGCGTACTTTTTTAACACTTTTTCTCAATACCAAAATACTGATTTTAAAGGTGTTAAATACCGATATTTATTTGGGTAAAAATAGCAACGTATTTAGTTGTACAATTTTTATATTATTAGTTGATAGCTATTTCGGCTTTTGTCATCGTCAGAACGATATTTAGGTTTTTCAATATAACATAAGTACAACTATGTCAGTCTAACAAGCGTTGAATCCAATATGATTGTTTTGTATAGCTGACCTATGTAAGCAGCTATTATAATTACACCTATTATAATTGAGAGATTTCTGCATTCATTAACATGGCACCTAAAGAGTTTATTTTTATTAAAATTATCGATAATTTCAAAAGCATAATTATATGGTCTTTTTTGATTGGTGCTAATTTTTATAACTCCCATTGGTCAATTATTTTTCAAATACTAAAATACTGATAAGCTATTGATAAATTCAGTTAGTATAACATTTTAATGCCTATTATAATGTTAGTGTATATTAATAAACAAATTATATTAACAAATATGAATTAGTCAAAATACTTGAATACTTAATACACATCCCTGTAATAGTGATGTGTCTTGTTGATTCATTATTGCCGAAACAAGTAATCCCCTGAACAAGAAAATAGAATTCATAAAATTCATTTCATATCATCATATAATTCACGGTTCAGTGCGAAAATATGCTATTGGATATAAATATGGGAGTATGATATAATAATAAAAATGCACAAAGAGTGCACTACCATGTATTTTCTACAAATTTTACAACCGCAGCATTGATTATAAGGTAGAACAAATTTTGAGCCCATCAAACAAAAATATGAAAAACTGCCCAGTATTATATAATTTTACTTTTATGAGACTAAGCTTGCATTATTATTATTCAATAAATCAGATTATAAAAGGATAATATGCTGGATATGTTGCCGAATTGTTACCATCTTTGGTTTTGTTTGCGGTGGTTACAGGCTTGAATCTCAATACGGACAATTTCATTGATTGATTTTTTGAAAATCGTATAGATATCTCTTCGATAACATGAATGTCCGTTATGTTTAAACTCTCATCCACCGATATAATCTTAATATAAGGGCGAATCAAAAGTGATTGGCTAACCACTACTCCGGTCGTAGTATTATCCTTTTCTACGAAAAAAACGTTATGTGACAAATTAACACACAGTTTTTATAGAAAACATATAAACATATAATAATATGTTATTCTTCGGAGTAGATATGGCTAAAAAATTGGTTGGCACAAAATCTAAAAAAGTACCACTATTGCTTCCGAAATATTGTAAATATCATACATTTTGAATAATGTATTTCAATACAGCGATATCATATTGTATTATTATATAAGTAGCTCATCGAAAATCCCCACATTCGCCAATAATAAAAAAACATTTCACGTAATGCGATGTTTACCTCGGCGTAGAGTTTCGCATGAAAATCCCGCTGTGCAGAATGAATATCCCGTTCGCGGCATAAACAATCGGGCGTCGGAGTGCTGTTTCACGTCGCGCCAATAATTACCAACTGCCCACCACGATAACAAAGTTTGCATATGGGCGCCGGACCATCGCATTGTTTCAGTGCGGTCGGGGGGGCGGTCGCCGCGCAAGGAAGCTCGCTGCACTTGTAATGCATATTGCGCAGATGAGATTTACTTTTATAAGTTTAACTGCACTTTATACAGTGTGAATTTTTCAGCTTTTTATAAGCCACTAAAGTATTTTTAAATAAATTTGGAAAGTCACTTCTGCCAATAGATTGAAGTTATCTAATTAAAGGGGGCACTAGTGTTACGGTCGTAAGTAATGTTGGCATGCTTTTTTATCTGTCATGGCCGCTATGAGATTCGCATCGTTGTTGATTGAAAATTGAATTATCAACTCCTTTTTTTATTTTTCACAATTGTCAGACTTTTAAAATAACCTATCACACATTACCACAAATTGTTTTTGAAACATTTGGCAATACATATTGGGGTATTGTCAAATGTAATCTAATTTCATAACAATCATGCTAATTTTCAGTAGTAGTTGTCAAACATAAGACAACTGAAAATTTTAGTTCCGACTTCTGCCGGAGGCCAAAATATAACTGTAGTATAATATACGAATAATTTCACTACAGCACTATTTTTTTTATAAAAAATCTCTTACTGTTCAAATCGTTACTTGCTTTTAAAACTTCGTCTTTTCTCAGTTATGCATATGCAATGAGTAACCTCAATAAAATTTGTTTGAGAGAACTGGATTTAGCTTAACTCTATTTGTTATAATGCCAAGCAAACATCATATGAAAAATGCTCTCACTCTTGTTTCATTTTTGTCCGTAGAAAAGACACATTGCATTATCATCACATTTTTTTAAGTTATCTGTAATTATTTTTAAATTTCAGGTACAGTCAAAAAACCTTACATGTCGATGCCATAAGTCTATATATATACTATATAATAAGCGCTCGATATTCATTGAACCATTATTAACAACTATTTATTATTATATCGTGAATTCATAACACTCGTGATAATTTTAACAAACCTAGGTATATTGAGAATGCACTCCAGTGTTCAGAACGAATCTCGGATTCAAATAATTATTATGATCTTCAAACATTTTTTCTGTTGTTAGCAAGGCAATAAAATTATGTAAACAAATAAGTTTGAATCGAATCAGTTATTAGGACATGTATAAAAAATAACATAATTTTCTTAGTGGTTATTATACGGTTTAACAATTTGCTCACGAAGTATGCATTTTTAACTAAAATTCAGACCCACACAGCAAAATTTGTTCTCATAAAATTATACTATTGTATCGTTGAATCAATAAACAATTATTTTTAAGTGCCTACTTTAAAGCTGACAGAGTGTTTAGTCAGACTGTATTATCAAGAAAAAATAATGAAACTCTGAGCCTACTTTAGAAGCTTCGCCAAGTTTCAGTAGATGAATATAAAATAGATAAAAAAAACAATTTATTAGTTATCCAAGAAAATGATCATGTCTCTGAAATATCTTAGTACATAATTCAAATATTTATATATTACATAATGTCGACTAAAAATGGTGGGCCCTAATGATGATAACGGTAACATTTTAAGTAAAATTATACGTGGTAAACAAGTGTTTACTTTTTCAGTTTCGTTGAATCGTTTGCCTTTCATTCTTTTCATTTTTCTGACAAGATAACGGATAAATATTATGATACTTTTGTAAACGAAAGGACAACTTGAGAAAAAACAACTTCATACCAGTCGATAAAACTGTCGGAAGAGAAATATACCAGAACAATAAAAATGGGTATAAAACGAGCATATGCCGGAAACTTGTCGTTTGCTAGACTCAAGCGAATGGTTTGAAGAGAACTACCCATACAGTATTTTGTATATATTTTATAATTTTGAACACGCCAGTAAGAAAATATTTTCGATAATAGAGACGGCATAAAAAGGATTGGGTGTTAACCGGGAAATATATTTTTAAATAATAGCAATGAGCATGTTACGAATGTTATAAAGAGTTAATGTTTATTCATCATGATACAAAATTTAGTGATTTTTTTGTAGATGAAATAAATAAAACAACTTTATTATACACATTTAATTATGTATATGAAACATTAAAATCCGTTATTAAAACACATTGCAGCTTTTTGACGTGTTTATATTTCACTTTAATAATAAATTATGATATACTAAAAATACTTACAGAAAGAAAAACGAAGTTCGGCAGGCACATTTTTATTAAAACTTTGAAATAATAACTTCACGACTAAAAGACCATATCGGTTATTTCTTTGTAATATTTTTATAAAAGAGTATTTTAAAAATCGGATCGGTTGCGAATAAATTTGATATTTTACGGCTAATCTTTTCACGGTGATGGTCTGATGACATTCATAAATTTAAAAAAAATAAGTCTCAATACTTTGTATCAATTAAAGAGACTATTTTTGGTCAATGGATCGTTCAGTACCCTTCAAAAGACTTATTTTTTTAGTAAAATATGAATATGTATAAAAAAATGTTAGCCCTATGTGTCAATACTTGGAGAGAATAAGAAATAATGGAGAATATACATCATTAACCTTATGACAATACGCATATAGTAATAAAAATAAACAACAAAAAAAGTCATATTTAAATGCAAAGAACTAGATTTGTTTAACCACTTGAATACCAAGCGGGCGCCAGTGTCCGAAACATATTCAAGCGAACACGGATGTCCAAGACATTTAAAAAATCAAATACTTGATATTCTAATAGAATATAAGCATTATTTTGATGAATATGTGAAGTGCCATCTGTACTGAGTCAATATAGGTTTTTAAAATATCGAATTCAAGTGTATATTAAGCAAAATTATTTTTCTCAAAAACACGCAGTATCTCTGGGGCATATTAATGATTTATTTGCGCGGTATTCAAGCGGTTAAACTTAAATGATATGTTTTGTATTGCGATACTAAATAATCTATCAGACAATATGACCAATATCAATAAAAACAGTTGATCACTTTTAGGGTGTTCACTGTCAATACTTGGTGGAAAGGCATTATATTAGTAAAAAAACAATAATCCTTTGTACTTCATTCCACTTTATTTAATATGTCAGGACCGGTTTCGCTCATTACGAGCATCGTCAACTGACGATGCTCAGTTGCCGATGCTCGTAATGAGCGAAACCGGTCCTGACATATTAAATAAAGTGGAATGAAGTACAAAGGATTATTGTTTTTTTACTAAAAACAGTTGAGTCCGTGGTACAAGGGTTAACGCCATTGACTTCCGTAACAATCCTAGTACAGCATTTTTTTCAATCTATTCATCATTTTCTATTCAAAGCCATGGGTGTGTGTGATGTCTAAAAATTCCCTTTCACCTTTTCCAATCCTAAAATTAACAAGGCGTAGCAAGAGTAATTAATTTATCACTAACCCTGTTTTAGCTTTATTTTTCTACTCCTAATCTTTTCTAAAATGAAAGGTTACAAGCAGTTCTTGTAGAAAAACTTATATTGTAGTACCTTCATTAGGTGGCCATATACTCTACATTGAGATTAGAAGTGGATTAATAGAATAAAAATTTAACAAAAAAATAAGTTTCATTGTATTGGTAACGCATTCACCATGCTTAAATAGTAATAATGTATTCTAAATTCAAACCACTTGAGCAATTAAGTTTTTCTTCTTAATTAACGATGTTTGGTTGAAAGTGTTTAAATATAATTATTTAAATAGTTATATTTAAATTGCTCTAATCATTAATTCTACAATATTCATTTTCTAACTGTATTAGTGGAAAAATATCGACTGTGGAAAGAAAAAATGACGTAACGTCAAATTTTACAGGAGGCGCTAAAAACGTGTTTTGATGATTTTGTGACATATGCAAATTATGAACTATACACAACCTTGAAGTTCACGGATACTTCTAAACTGGTGTTTAATTGACGTGACCTAATATTAATCATAGAAATTGTCGTGGAAAAACCTTTATTTTAGTGTTTTTTCTTGGTTTTAATTTTTTACAAGGTCATCTTTTCCTAACTTAAAAGCTAAATTTAGATACTTATTCGGCATTTTCAGCTTCCATCCATTTGATAGAATGTGTGTCAAGTTGTATACATTGTGATTATTGTAAAAAAGCTGTTTTGGAAAATTGAGGGTTACGTCCTTTTTTCCTTTCCACAGTCGATATAATACTAACTTCAACTTACTTTTTACGAATGAGAAAAAAACTGCTCAATCTGTGTAGAGCTTCCATGTCAAATGGCAGTGACGCTAAAAACGTGTATAAATGTTTGTGTCTGTATGTCACGGTGCTTTGAGCCAAATGCTTTTACTAAAGAGCTCCTGTAATGCCTCCCATTTCAATAGTGCTTTCCTCAAAGAGCAATAATAATTATAATTCTAGAACCATTAGGTCTGTCGAGTGAGCCACAAGTGGAATCAAATGGTTATAACACTCGTGCGGGATGTTGCCAACTACATTCTGTGTTTTACAATTTAATAAACAACTCGTTAGAGCTATTAAAATATTGTATCTGAGAAATTATTTGCACCAAACAACAATGATTCTAACCTGCGCTAATCATGAATGTACTGCATTTGGGTATCCTCTTTCATATTTATTTTTTATTTCACGGATTACTGCTACGTCAAAAATATACACAATACTGTACAAGTATCGCACACTTGATAAATAACAAAATATGTATTTAATTTTGGGGTAAAGAGAATACTGATTTTCTTTTTATATTTTTTCATTGTACAGTGTTTTTTACTTAAAAAAATGAGGTATAAAGAAATCATTTTCTTTTATTACTAGTTTTTTAACTAATCTCTTTACTGGCTTAGTGCTTATTATTTAAACAATTGTTAAATTCGTGTTGAAAAAGGTAAACCAGTTCTTTATATCTGTAACGTTACAGAAAGTATTTTTTAGAATCAATCACTCAGAAAACTACCAATTTATATACTTTAATAAACGAAGTCTTAATATTACATTCATAAAATCTTATTATAGTATATATTTACTATGCATGGTCTGTATAGGTCTCAATTTAGTGAAATAATCTGTTCTACCTAAATGTGTTCCATATACCCAATCCATTCAAGATAAGCATTTTTTAATCGGTTATGTATTTTTGATATGTCTAAATACAAATTTACATTAATGATTTAACTATTTATTTTTTAAATTTTCTAGTTTTATTCAGAATCGTGTACATGCTAAAATTCATTAAGAATAACTCAGTCATATTGTATTAGTAATACTTATCCCAATGTGACATTGAAACGTAAAAAGATTCAGCTCTTCTTAGATTAATAGTCGGTTATTTGATTGTATCTTCGTTTTACAGTTATACAAACTTTTTTAATTATTTTAAAGAAAATCGATGGTAAAATATATATATATTTATTGATTTGACATTTACTTGGTAGAACTCCATTTTAATAGGGTAAAAATATCAAAGTGTTTCAGTTCTACAGTTTTTTATATGTTATACTTTGATAGCTATTTCGGCTTTCGAAATCGTAGAACTAGTTCTGACGATGACGAAAGCCGAAGTTGCTATCAACGTATAACATATAAATAACTGTATAACTGAAATACTTTGATATTTTTACCCTAGTAAAATATATCAGTTATTCATTTAAACGAATACAGACTAGTAAATGCCTTCATAACTCAAGAAGAGTGAAAAAACTAAACGAATTTTCCATAAATTTTCTGCAATTTTATTATATGGAAGGGTTCTTTGGTTTCTTTGAATTAAAGTTTCTCCTAATCGTTTATTACATCATTGCCTGGCTCTATGTTTGCAATAAACAATATTTGGAATCGGTCAGTTGTATATTCCAAACTAACCACAGCAATTTCATTTTACTGCGAAACGTACCATCCTTTACCACGTCTATTCGGTAGATACACAGGAACAACAAATATTGGTACACAGTTTCTAGTGCGGGAGTTTCCCTTTACTTTAAGACCCGTGTTTCAATCTGGAGGGTAGCATGGTTATTTGTATGAAGTTACTGTAACGAGATGATAACCGTTTCGTTTCCTAGTAATATTGACACAATCTTTTAGTGTTTTTCGTAGTTTACGTAAAAAGTGTATCCGTAAGAATACGTTTTTGCAGTTGGGAAGTAAATTTTTGAGTGACTTTACAACGCAGCACTGCTTTCTTAATGGTAAAAACTTGGGTTGAAGATGATCTATGAAAGCTTGGAGATTTGAAAGCATAGTCGAGATATAGTTGTGGTCCTTGAAAATGTTTAATAGAAACTCTACGCGGGCTAAAATATTATAGATGACATTATAAGCATTACATCGACTGTGGAAAGATAGTAAGACCTGAACCACACATAAAAAAACAGAAGGCACAAAAAACTGTTTTTGATGATTTTGGGCTGGTCAAAATATGAAATATGCATTATCTTGAAATGCACGAAGACTTGCAAATTAATGTTTTATTGACTCAAACTTATATTAATTAATGAATTGTTTAAGAAAAACTTTTTAATAAGTCCCTTTTTATTGGTAGCCACTTTGAAATGCCCTTTTTTAATTTTAAATGCTAAATTTAGATACTAATTCAGTATTTGCAGTTTATATCCTTTTGATATAACGTATATTAAGTTAAATTTGAATCGTTCAAATTATGTACACTCCCACAGATTTTGTCACTAACGACCCGGGATTCCACCAAGCACCTTCAGTCGAAATCTTAAATTTAAAAAAAAGTATATTAAGTTGTATACATTATGATTATCGAAAAAAAGCTGTTTGGAAAAAGCTGTGGGCTACATCCTTTTTCAATTCTACAGTGGATACTTCAATAACATAATATTTTAATCACATGTCATATATATAGTATAAAATATGCAGTTAAGTATATTTTTAAGCCATGGTAAAAGCCCAATGTGAAGCTAAAGTGACTCCTAATAAAGTGTATAATGACTAATGTTTTTTTACGAAAAATGCGTGCTATTTTGTTGTTGAATCTATATTTAAAAAAAATGATAAGACACGACTAGTGGTTCGCTAATCGTTTTCGCTATGCTCAATTTTTAGAACCGGATAAATAGCTTAGTCATCCTACACATCCAAGCTTTCGAAGAAAAATCCTATTATCGATTAAAAAATATATTAGTACTGGAATTGGAGCACGTGAGCTCCGCATCCGAAGCTAAATACGTTAAACACTCGACCATAATGAGGAATTCAAAAATTGTTTACTTTTCATGAAATATTTGTTTATTCAAATTTGATCAACTTTTTTCAGTTACATTATTAATCTTGTTCACTTCTGTTTTCTCATATTTCGTTGATTTACTGAAAATCAGTTCATCCATATTTTTTTTTTTTTCAATAAAGTTTCTGTCCGAAAAATCATTTTATAATTTTGTATTCTTAGAAGGTTTTAAAAGTGGCCTTAAAAAAGCCGATCGCAACACTAAGCACGTTGACGACTCCTGCATTATATTATATTAATACATTTCATAATATATATTTTAGTAAAGCATTACAGTCATATTAATGATTGAAAAGTTTATATTTGATTGTTTCACACAGTTACCAAGGATACCAAAAATAACATAGTCAAAATAAACACTACCATCAATCACCTAAATTTAATGTGAAGTCGAACACGTAGGCGTTATTTGCCTGAAAGTCACCTACCGCCAATCACGCATTTCAAAGTTTCGATACACTGAAACTGATCCCAACAATTAGGTACGCCTTCTTTGATATTTTTTCCTCTGTACACGATGAATTTGATATCAAAAATTTAATTTAATATTTCTATTGAATGATTTATAATGTTATTTTTCAAGAATTTGGAAAAAAATATCTTTATGTAACTATCTATGTATGTACAGGGCTGTGAAGTCAGAGTTGAAACTTCGGATGTTTTATATTTTGACCAGAGTAACAGTTGTTAAAAGCCGGAAATTTTTGATTGAATGTTACTGATATTCACTATAATATAGGCTTCAACAAGTATCGAAGATTGAGTTGAATTTTTTTTAATTGTACAAATTAACATTGGAGTAAGTAGATTTACGACCTCATAACCTTATTTTTTTATAATAATAATTAATAATAATTATCCGTCATTTGACGAATAGCTAAATATCATATAATTATTTTTCAATCTTAAAACATGTTAGCAAGAAACTATTGTATATACATACATATATATATATATATTCATATTTTTTTTACGACACAACCATAAAGATATCTGAAAGTAATTGGTGGATTGTATCATTTTGAAACTTTAATAGTAAAATTTACAATACTTTCTACAAATTATTTAGGCTAAAAGAATGTAAGTAAAGAATTGTGCAAGTTTTTTCTTGGCTTTAGTATAAATCGTATTTTATTAATTCTTTCAGCCGTTACAAAGCTCATATATGTTTTTATTTCACTGCAGCGAGATTTTATGAAATTTATCAAATTCAATTTTAAAAACAAATTATTAAACATACAAAGCGTACACTATCACGGGATATTCATTTTACAAAGGATAGATAGCGAATAATAATGCTGAGAAATGTTTATTATTATTTATTTTCACTGAAACATACCATTCAACGTATTCTTGTTTACTGTGTATTACGTTTAAACAAAAATACATTTACACAGCAACGATATGAATTTAACTGATAAGCTAAATGAATAAACGAATCTTGCAGTCTAGATATTATTGATGCATTTACTTGTTTTGTTAAACGTTTTCAACATAGGCGTCCTTATTTCCTTCAATTAAATATATCAGCACTGCGGAGTGTGTACTTTACGCGGTTCATACTTTGTAAACCCCATGTTTCAACCAGTGAGAGTTGTTCCCCGTCAATAAACGTAGCGGCAAGGGAAATGGCCTGGGATTATTGATTTGGTTCGAAACACGATTTAATCGCCGAAGGTGACCTCTAAAATTCACGTTCTTCACAAACGGTTTTCATTGATACAAGGCGCACTAAATTTAAGTACAGGGGTACGTCATTAAATTGAAAATTTATCATCATATTTGTAATTATTTACGTGCATCGTTTCTACTCTTATTTTAAAACAAAATACTACCATTTGCCAATGATTTTTTTTTGACAATTCATGCATTTCTTAAGATTTTGTTTAGTTTTATCCGTTGTATTTTTTTTCGTCAATGGGAATATTATGCAATTATAAATTAATATACGTAATAACAATAAGAATCGGAAGACGTTAAAACTGTTCCAATGAGCATTTAATTATTTTTTTAAAATATTATTTTAAAACAAAAAATATTTCTGGCCAGTTTCTAATGTTTAATGTTTACTCTTTATCGTAAGCAAAGGTTGAATCTTTCTACAAAGTCTATATTATTTGCAATACTGTTTTGCTTTTTATAGAATTATTTTTTCTATCAATTATATCTTACAAATAGCATAATTTTACCACAATTGGTAATTTAGCAAAGCGATAAATGCACAAGAAATAAACATCAAAAATTGACAGAAAAGTTTTTAACATTTCTTATACAATTGTGACTTTTATTACAAAACATATTTATAATACTAATCTTTTTTCAGCACATCATTAAAATGTGTGTAGGTACTCTTTATTTAAGATTATGGAAGGCTTTTAAAAATAATGACAAACAAATTTCATTGTATGAGTATCTCTTTGGTTTACGCACAACAAAGAGTTTTATTTTAGTTTTTCAGATTTGTTTTCAAAAGGGTAAATATAATGAGAATGCGTTTTATATATTTTATCTCTCTTTACAATTGTAAAATAATTTATAGTCAGAAATCTTCAATACAAAGTTAAATGTTTATTTAAAAACATTGCTCAAACTTAAAATTATGTAGATATCAGGTATTAGACGTCATTGAGCAACAAATTAAAAATAATGGTTCAATAGCTGCTAAGATAAAATTATTCATATACTGGGAACTTAATATGAAAGAAAGCATTTGATATTTAATATGCCGTTCAAAAGTTTAAAAGAATACATCCAGCAGGCAATAAATTCACGGAAACGTAGAGAAATATCATAACTTTCCGGATACCAAGCAAAATAAAATCTCGCGAAACTTTTTGATGGAAAATGTATTCAAAGCTTTCGACCGAAAAAAGTTTGGTATGTGATCTATCATTGTCTTTTAAGTGATTACTTCCTAGTGAGCTTGCACGACTGGTTGCTCTTAAGCGGTTGGGAGGCTTTGCAGGAAGATCCGCTGGCCCGCCTCGAGCGGAAGTGCTCCAATATTTATTTCAGCACTAAATATTGGCAAACAAGACACGTGGTGTTCACTACTTGCAAGGTGATATGGCCATTGTTCGAAACACCTGCTGCGGATAATGTTGCGTTTAAGCCTTTCGGCCAGATAAGGCGTTCATAATTAAAGGGTTATGATGAAACATTCCCAAAATCATTAAATTTAAAGCCGCAACTACTATGAAGTACCATACAAAATTAGAACATAATATATTTATATTTCATATTTACATATAAAGAGTGGAAAGATGAAACATGTTATGTCAAAAAATATTAATATTTTTTACTCATTTAGATCTATAACACTCATACGTTTCACAATGTGTTTCTCTTGTGTCTTCCATTATATATCACATAATACAATTCTTTAAGGCAATCAAGAAATTTATATACTTTTTAGTGTGAATAATTTACAACTCGATAAAAAAAAATATTTGTAAGTAAGGATTTATCAATAAAAAGGGCTAAGAAAATGACTGGTCTTAAAGATCGGAAAAAGGATTGTTGGCAAGGAATTAAAACATCTTTCTCCTTGCATACAGATCTATTATTTGAATGAAATATCGACAACCACTTTTTACCACGCAACTAACTCTATGACTCAACAGAATTACATAAATAAAAATGCATCATAATACACATGTTTTTCTTTTCTGTCGCTATTTTTAACCCTAGAAGGGAATCCTTTTTCTTGTGACGATATTAAATTAACATAAATCAACGCAATTCGGACAGTTTCTCAAAAAAGGGCATTGTTAGTTAGATATAAATATATTTCCTTTTTTACGTCGTCAGTATTCAAAAAATAAGCTACGTAATAAATTTAGTTTCCTGTAACGAGTTTTTTTCATCACACATGCAGTCTTTCATCTTCGTTCGGACACACACGAAAAGTAATTTAATAATCCACATCAACACCTTTTCTTTATTCACTTTCATTTTTTTCCACTATGGCATACATGAGGTTACGCGATAACGTCACGGGCTTTTTTTCAACGTCGAAAAAGAACAATCCATCAAATTTGTTCGGGACAAGCGCATTGTTATGTCTTTTGGACCTCTGCCAAAGTCGGCCGAGGGCCTATATAGATTTGAACGATTTGGCCGAATATCTAATAGCAGAAAGTACAACAGAACCATGTCTTATTACGGATTATATCCGAGCAGTATATCAGTACATTTTTTTACTACTGTGAACCATTATGCTGTACTATAAATCCGATTAATATGAACTCAATGCAATATAATAAATCATTCGTTAACAACCTCAATGTGATGGAATAAAAAAATATTTTATTTACGGATTCAATTTAAAAGATACCTTAATAGATAAACGATGGAAGTCCAGTATTAATTTATTATAACCAATGAAGGAATCACCGTATGTAAATAGTATATTTTCATAATTATTTAGTTAAAAATCACTTGAGTGCATAAATAACGGATATTCCTGGTATAACGTTTATCTTAAAATAATACATCCATTACAGCACGTATTCATATAAACAGATATAATAAAATGAAATGGTCAAAATAATGCGTGCGTTTATTTTTTGGATTTACAGTTTTTTTTAAATAGCCTCAAAAGGTTGGTATTTGGATGCAATATGAAATATCTACACCAGGAGTTACCAACCTTTTTGGAACTAAGAGCGCAATCTAAAATATTGGTAGGGCGGCGAACACCACATTTTTTCAAAATCTCAAAACCCAGAAATTTACCGATTTGCCCAAAATACCGTGACTCGTTTTTTTTTTAATTTGAAATCCTCAATTCCCTATACTTTTTCATGGCACCCGCGGACACGGGGTTGGTAACCCCTGATCTTAACAATATAATAAAAAAAATATTTTGGTACAAAAAAACTGACATATTCATTGAAATGTTATTACTTGTATCATGAATGTTGTAGTATTAACTACTAAATTATTGTTGGAAATATTGTAGATTCTGTAAGCACAGTATTATATTATGTTGTAAAATAGCAATATTCATTATCCTTCATTCAAATGAATATATATATCTCTCTGTGGAAATAACTTATTTATAAATTTCAGCTCGTCATAGAACATGCCAATAAGGCTTTCTTGATGTATTAAATAAACACTACTCAAGTAATGAAAACGAACAAGGATTACGCATCTTTAGACTAGGCAAACAAATAATATCAGAAATAACGAGCAAGGTAGTAAAGTTTTCACAAACTTCGACGGAAGCGTCAAGAATTTTGGAATATTCCCAGTCAAATGCTTCGTGAATTTCAAGCGAAAGGCGCTAAGACATTGCACCAACCACTCGGGTTATTTATGGTATAATTAGATCAAAATATGACGCCACAACGGGCACAACACCGCCTACCCGACTGAGTCGTAAACCTTTTACCACTCACCTCCCACGGGGAAAACTTATTTGGCAGCGATAATCCGAAAAGCTTTCATTAAACATACCAGTCGCTCGCTTTCAATATTGGGCTCCGTCAATACGAAATTTTGAATTTCTATGCAATTGAAGAATATGTGCATGATACTAACGACGTTTATTTGAGTTATTCTAGTGTTTATTTACATATTGGTGGAACGCAGCCATTATTAGGAGTAGCATCTACATTTTTACATTTGCTATTAATTTGTCTCTTCGATAACGGCTAAAGAATAATAAAATAGCAACCGAAACGCATACGGTAAAAAAATAATCCAAATAACATAAAAATGAGTAATTTAAATTGCATTCAATTGATTGCTTGCTATCGTACTAACAACATTTTTAGGGTGTTCACTGTCAATACTTGGTGGAAAGGCATTATATTAGTAAAAACACAATATTCCTTTGTACTTCATTCCACTTTACTTAATATGTCAGGACCGGTTCCGCTCATTACGAGCATCGGTTGACGATGCTCGTAATGAGCGAAACCGGTCCTGACATATTAAATAAAGTGGAATGAAGTACAAAGAAATATTGTGTTTTTACTAACTAACAACATTTGTTCAATATTTTTTTCTGATTTTCTATTCGAATACATGGGTTTATGCTGTCTAAAAAAATAGTGAGAGCGTAACGAGAGCGATAAGTTTACCACTAGTCTTATCCTACACCTATCTTTTATATTTCTACTCTCTTCGAAAAAGGGAATGGCTGAGAAACTAAGTAAAAAGTAATTAAAGTCCAAGATTTTAAATATAATATGTTGATTTAAATCAGTTAACTGCAAAGATTATTTTTCTCACAAAATTTAACCCCTTATTTGCTTTTGCTTTCGTTCTGATGCACAGTACTTTTAGTAAAGTGCAGTCGTGTTTGTAATGTTAATTCTCCTCGAGTTGATGTTGACCTCAAGTGACTTACGAAAACATCTCGTCATCTATGTATATCTAGTACGTCAATTAAAAATAAATGGCGCATTATATAATTTTTTTAATTTTAAAATGCTACATTCATACATTTACATATTTAACTAAAATGCTTCGAAATTACATTTAAAAATTTATAATTTTCATTGTCTATTACTAATATTTTTTCTATCGTAATTATATGGCAATTAATGGAAATGCTTAAGTAATTTCGTATAATATTGTCTATTGACATAGTTTTAACTTTTTTGTGTAGTTAGCATTTGATTTTAAATGTGTGATAGTTGACATTACAATTTTTTTAAATAATAATAAGGAAATGAACAAAATAATAGAAGCAAGAGGTATTAATTTACATCAGAATGTATTCTTCAAAATCAGTTATTTAAAAAAGTCATGTAAATTTAGATCAGTAGATTTTCTCCAGGTTTATAAATATGTTATGCTAACGATACATTATTTGCTTGGAAATCTCTACCTTAACAAAAGTACACTGGTAAGAATATTATTCTTCAAAGTTCTTGCTTTTCCAAGAGAATCAATAAGTATATCGCTTTGAGGTAAATCTGAGAAAATCGGAAGAACCTTGGTTCAATGAAGCAGAAAGAATCTACGGGGAAGCCCCCGGCCGCGCAAAATACGTTCAAACACGAATCCTCCCAACTAAAGTATAAAATAATATTCTTCTACTTTTGTGCATGAAATGGGTGCCTGTATTTTCTTTCCATTCGCAAAGTTAAATAAAAGGTATAAAAAAATAATGTTATTCGATTACATTATAAAAAAAATAGAAGCATTATTTAACTATGTAATCTTTTAACATACTATGTAATGTAAATGTGCAACTTGTATCAATTGTTGTTAACGATGTTAACAAATCTAATTCATATGTTCGATCGATTCGGCAGTAATTTTGTGGAAGTTCATTTTTTATATAAAATTATTTATTACTCCACTTGTGCTACAAATTGTGACATGTGTTTCGCATCTGAAGCATTATTAGACGGAATTTTGCAAGTTTTTCGGGGTTTAGCAAGGTTTTTAAGGCTCAGTATAACACAGATGCAGTCATAAATACAGAAGTGACTTTCGTGCTTTCTTTGACTAAGATATTATCTACTTGAGTCATTATCACTTAATATGGTTTGATAAAACCGTTGTATATTTTAGGGGTATAATATAAAACCTAGTTTATTAAATGTTAGGACAAAAGATTTATTTAGATGCTAAAAACTTTTCAAAATATTTTTTTGATATTTCTTTCAAAACTTAAGCATTTGATTAAAAAATACCGACTGACGATGATACAATTTGAAATTGAAAACAAGTCATTTTCTATAGGATCCAATCATAACTTCAAACTTGACTAAAAGCTTTTAAAACAACCAAAATTTTCACGGACAAAATTTAGACATAAAATTGCTTTGACAAAATCTCTCTTGAATCCCGAAAAAACAGAACAAATAAATCATTTCAGAGATTTTCAACTTGTTGATCGAATTTCTATTAAAAGAATCATGTTTTATTTTTATGCGTTTAGTGCGATTTGTTTTTTTACCAAATAGCAACATTAATTAATTTCTAATTTGTAAAAAAATGTATGATTCAATCTTACCGTCAAAAAACCGAGCTTCACTCGAACGTTGCCGAGCACAATGAAATTAGTTTGAAAAATGTAGCGCACGCTTTTTACGGAACTATAACTAACCATGATGTGACTTTTTGCCAGAGAAACAAAGTCACAGCTTTGATCAAAATCATGCTTTCGAAAACTTTTCTTATACGGAATTTACTTACGCTAGGCGTTAATAATAATATTGGTTTAATATATTACGGTTTTATATTAATCCTCAAATCATTTAGAAAACAAATTCTTTCCCTTTGATTAATATTCCACTTTTGGTTGGATAGGCACTCCTGGTCAATCTTATTTGCTAAAAGGGAATTGCGCTATTTGGATTCAGGCGACTAATATCATTGGTAAAGGTCTTGTTTGTTTTGGTCTTTAATTTT
The DNA here is from genome assembly GCA_031772345.1 of Himalopsyche anomala. Lineage (NCBI taxonomy): Eukaryota > Metazoa > Arthropoda > Insecta > Trichoptera > Rhyacophilidae > Himalopsyche > Himalopsyche anomala. Next base: position 14,780,650 of record CM062828.1, on the reverse strand, counting down.
AAAGCTTTAAAATATTTACACTTTTAGGAAACTTTTAAAAGATAAAGTGTAAAAAAAACACCTCCTGTCTGAATGACAAGTTATGGCAACTTAAATATTTTCCTAAAAATCACTGCTCGTTGAAGAGCAGTTAAAAATATACTCATTCATTCTTAGGGTCGAAATACTTATATAACTCAATTAACTATACATAAAACACATATTTCATAATGATTATAATACCCTACCACTTCAACGTAACCAATCCGTTAGAGAGTCGAAATAAAATATTATCTGGCGGTAGTAAATCTAAAGATCATTTTTCAACAAACTCAACTAGATAATCTAGAATCTAACTAAGTTATAATTTCATGATAAACTATGAAAAGTTTACAACGTTGAATTCCATAGATATACTTGGTACCTAAAATCAATTAAACTAATTGGCTGAGCAAATCAATGTTTTTCTTTAAATCTCTGTATTTTAAGCACAAAATTGAGCACGGTTAAAAGATAAGGGCCGTATCGGGTCAAGAACACAAGTTCTTCCGTTTTTTTCTTGGTCATTATTGTGTGATAGAAAGTGACCGTCAAATAGCCGCTACATACACAAACGGGTGCTGATGCGACGGCCAACTTGTATAGGAAATTTAAAGCATATTATGAGTATCGAGAGATACTAATTGAACAAGGAACCTTTACAGCTACCCTACAGGAAACTGAAAACCGTGAGGGTTTTAGTGACTTGGTTCTACAAAAATATTATATATCCTTACAAAAATAACTAATAAATAAGTCGAATAACAGTGGTATTTTGTTTTTATAAATATATTTTTTTAGAATATTCCGGCTTATTAGCTTAACCTAAAAAGAGCAACCAATTTTTTTTTTTTAATTGAATTATTCAAATTTTGTATCCTTATACACGTTTTATCACTATCGACCCGAGCTTTGTCTTTTGACATATTCAGACATTCAAATGTATGGATGAACATGAACTGACGCTTGGTAAATAGTTTTATCGAATATCTGTTCAATAATTAACATTCAGTTAAAATTGATGGTGGTCTAAATTAATTCTACAAAAGGTTTGATTTAAATGACGTTCAATCAATTGGAGAAGCAATCACATAAATAAATACAATTCCTGTAGTTTCGGTTTAATTTTGTATTTTTTCAAGCCCAAATAATTTTATATTATAATCAGGACTGATATCGCTCCTCAGCTCAAGATTGTGGAAATAAAACAAAATATTGTTTTATGTTTTTATAATATATTATATGTATTGCCTTCCCACCGAAAAATTTCTTTTTATAAGCAATTTCATTGGATTATTAAACATTAATATTTATGAAGCTTTTTTTTCATGTCCGCTTCTAATGTGTGACATATAGCTTTCTTATAGAGTTATCTCAAAAAAAATAATCTACGAGAATGTTTGTTACTCGGTTTTTTTAAAAAGAATGATATAACTAGTACAGTACTGTTTAACTAATCGCTCTTGCTACGTCCGTGGGTGGGATATTATTTTAAACATTACATATATCCATGCCTTTGGACAGAAATCTTTAAATCAATTTATAAAAAAAGTCCGTATTGGGATCTGTACCCGTGACCTCTATAACCATAGCCAATGACGTTGACCACTCGATGGCATTTTATTTATAATACGTTATTTGATTTTTCTGGTATACACTTATAATGAAATGAAAGGAATGTGCCGTCTAAATTAAGGGGATATGTGTAAAAACACTCTCCAAAAAAAGGAGGAAACCGGAGTGAATGAAAACCTTTTCGACGTACGAGAACCACTGCCTTAGAATTAAGTAGCGCAAAGTTCAAAATTTACAAACACAGCAATTTGTATGGGCTGCTTTATAATTAAGTTTAATAAATGAACGCGGAAACAATCGTGCGCTCGGTCGGCAGTCGGTATTCGGTATCAAGAATTGCGGTAACCGCTAAAACGTGGACCTTTTTTGTGATATAATTCACATAACCCAGCACTTATATTGTTGTCGGCTCACTTAAATCCTATTGTCCCCTAAATCTAAATGTTCGCGGGCTGAGTGTATTCTTTGTAATAGGTATAGCTTACTTTCTAAACCTAAACATATATATAGGTGACAAGAAATAAAATAAAGCAATTACAAAATATTTTCAACTATCTTTTTTTATGTCATTTTATTTCTCGAAGAAGCTCATTTATAAGTACTCTTTACGGTATTCATCAACAGTTTATATTGCAAGCATTAAATATTAATTAATTCTTCAATATTTATTTTCGTTGAGGCAAAGGTGGTCTATATATTTTTGCAATTTAATAAAACACAATCAAACTTTAAACGATTTTTGTTTGTTTTAATTAATGCTTAAATTTGTATGTAATGTAATCAATTAACAAAGAATGTGTATATAATATCTAATACGAATATAATATATAATACATAAACGACTGAGTCAATGCGACAGCCGCGTAAAGATTAATCATGTCCAAAACCAACAGATTTTCCGAAAAATAAAAAAAAATATCACACTTGGGTAAAAAAATATATGAGTGCAATGTAACGCAAAATAATAAATTTGCTACCCAGTGAATTGTTACTTTTTTTATTACGGAACTATTAATTTATGCCACAATTTTCTATGCTTGATTAATTCAAAATTTTATTTTTAATTTAGCACTCTATTCTTCGTACAAAATTCTTTTCCATGCCCAAATATGTTTAATTCTAGAGGCGTGTTGGGAAGGAAAACTTTGGGTAGAAATTTAATATAAAATTCGATACCCGTTAAATTTTGATGGATGAGCAAGAGTTTTGCTTTCTATGTTGTGTAAAAATTTATGAATAAAATCTTTTTTAATGATGGCCTAGAAACATTTTCAATATGCTAACACCGATATCTTTTCCGAAGTAGAATTAAAATTTATGGTTTTCCGGAATAAAAACGTAATAAATTACAATTTCAGACACAAGTATAAAGCGTTTTAATTGCGCTAGACTTCATTACATTATTGAGTAAAGTTTTTGGGAAATAAAAACTTAATAATCGTTTAAATAAAGCCTATAATTCTAATTTTCGGTTAAGCCTACCTGTCACAGTAATTTAATACATAATTTATGACAATCTATGTGTATTAAAGGTTCATAAACTTTTAATAGGCTCTTTCCAAATATTATGAACATATTATGTACAGTTTATAAGATATTTTAAATTTTGAAAAGTATTATATTATTTACTTTTAGGGTTGTCCACTGTCAATACTTGGTGGAAAGGCATTATATTTAAAAAATAAAACAGTATTCTTTTGTACTACTTCCACCTTAATTTAGATGATCAGGACCGGTTTCGTTCATCACGAATTACCATTAGTCACCACCTTAGCTTAATTACTGTTTGAGTTTTTTTAGTGTAATACTATATATGTATAAACATCGCACAGGTTTTTTGATGTTTTATCTGTGAACTTTGCATTATTAAATTTGCATTTTTCCAAATGATTGGAAATTTTCGACTTCATCTTTAAAGTAGACGAACATAATAAATTTCATAAATTAATTTAATTGTGTAAAAATGAACGATTCTCGTTATACTTAAATTAATTTCCACATTTATTTATGTCTTCTACCTATGATAATTTTGGTTGCTAAGTGATTTAAAAATAGTTTTTCGTTGCTATGATGAAACACAAATATCACATTAAATAATAACTTAAGCGTAAAATGTTTTTAAGCGACTTCAATAAAGTTTGCGTTGTTGTGCTTACTTACCAGCGGAAATTATTTGTCAACAAATCAGTACAACTGACAGTCAAGAGACGTATTTTTAATTCATTCATTTTAATCAGATTTACCTCACCGTCAACATCACCTCAAATTTTAATTATTGAATGAAACTTCAAAAATTTCACCACAATCTACCGTATTACCCTGCAGACAAGCATTCAAACACACACCACCATTCCTTAGGATGGAAAGGATAATATTGCCATATGTCCAGAATTCCACCATTCCACCATTCTTGAGAATGTGAATCTAAATGTTCCTGATTATTTTTTAAGAAATCGTGGACATGAATTGCTTGTTCTCCCAAAGGTGTAGAGCTAGCCTGCCAATGGGAATGCCACTGGGGAGAGCTTTTAACGGTGTTCAGCAATATTGCTTTGGATGTCGACACATTCCACGTAAACGTGGGTGAGTTTCGACGAATACTTTTTTGTATGTATTAAAGTAGAGCTTACTCAGTTGACTTCCATGCCATTTTTTTCTACTGCTTTTAATATTAAATTGTACTATTTTTTTTCTTCATTGTAAAAGTTTTCAATTTATAATTTGTCAACCTTGCGAAATGTTAATTAAATAAATAAATGTCAGTGCAATAAGATGAAAGACACTTTTTCTCATTCGGTTAAATTATGGGTCGTAGAATTAGATAACTTAGTTTACATGTAAACAACGATTTTACCTTATATAACTATATAACTTCTCAATTTAAATCTTTCAATTGTTATAGTAAAAAGTATTCATGTAGGTTTGTAGCACCGCGTTTAGCATATATTATATGTATCAGTATATATTATTAGTTCCCTCAAAATAAAAAAAACACTTTTTATTTTAACAGAACTTAGCATCATAAACTTGCATTCACATTTTATAAACAATTTGTTGTTCAAGTATATCACGCCAACACAAATGAAACATCTTGATTTATATTTCACATTTTGAAAATCATTCAGGTCGGAAATTAAACTTCATATTTGACTACACATTTTAACTCTTTCTAGCAGCCTTGACCCTTATCATAATAAACAACAATAATGCAGGCGCCTTTACCTGACAGGAGGTTTTGTCACTCTGCCTCCTACAGGTCTATTTGGTTGACCTGAGGCTCTATCGTACGCCAAGGTCCCTAGAGCAGTGTTCCTTAACCTTTTTACATCTGCGGACTGGTAAAAAGAATCGCGGATCACTAATGCAGAGCCGCATTATTGATGTATACTTTTCACTAGAAAGATTTCATACGAATCATAAATATTACTAATATTGGTGTTTCAGTGCGTTTTTAAAATTAAGATGCGTATTTAATTCACACTTTTACCCACAATTAGTTGGGTATATAATTAATAGATATTCAAAAAAAGACATAATTGGATAAAGGATATAATTTGAAATGGCGTTTTCTTGACACGTGTTTAAATTCATACCATATCATACCACACTCGAGATCGGTTGCCGGCTTCACCACATTTGTTGGGTATTTCACTTCCTATTATTGTTAAGTTCCTTGGTGCTGCATCATCTTACCAATTATTATTATTTAAAAAATAAGTCAAAATACAAGTAAACTTGCAGACGAAAAAAGTTCCCATATTTATCATTTTTGAATGGCGAATTTCTTGAAATTTGGCATACTGTTTGCTTCCCGGTGGAAAGTCTCTGCGGCCACCGGTTGGGGAACACTGCCCTAGAGGACTCAAAATGAACTCAAGCATAGATAAATAACTTAAGCCAGCTGTTTAAAACGGTAAACAAATAATTATAAATCAACTTATTATATGACCGGTAGTGTTTTTATTTTATATCAACCTGGGTAACCGTTGTTTATATTCATGAATGTAACATTTAACAGGCGATAGAAAAATAAAAGTGCAAATTCGATTCTACTAATTCTATAGGTGATAAATTAAATTCGTAGTATAAAACAATACTTACTTTTGAGAAAATATTATTAAATCAATAATTTCAATCTCGTAGAATATTTTTATAGCATTAAATCGGAGCTTCTTAGCGAAGGCGTTCATATATTTTTAACGTTTGTGAGCGTTGACGATTACATTATTGTATATTGCGATCAAACGATCAGTCATCTTTGTCAATTCTTGTTTATACATAGAGATGTCTATTTGCGTCAGTGTATTTGAGTTATTTTTTCAATAAAATCAATTAACATTAAATTCGTCTATATTTCAAAAACAATATTTTTTCTTGGTTAACGATCTGATAAACACCAAAATAAGTTTTGTAAATTTTATAAAAAATCTTGCTTGCACGCTATTTTTTTATTATTAATAAAGCTTTGAATATTTGTAAGTCACTTGAGATTAACTTAATGAGAAATGACATCATATGCACAAGTCCGTGTTAATTAACAAATTGGAATAAAAAAAAAAACAAATTAATAATAAATATCCTTGTCGGAACATGAAGGCAGAGTCATATTATAAAGTCGGTAGAGTAAAGCTTTCACTACTAACCCAAATAGGCCTACTAAGTATATGTAATTTTCTTGTCATATTTTAGGAAACCCCGATTATTTTATACCTAAATATTAAATATAGCATTTTTCAACACAACAGAAAATAAAAAAGGATAATTTAAAAATAAACCATAAAGAAAGTAAAGCAACCGATATTGATTTCAATCGCCACTATGGGGAAAAAAAGAGGATGCCACTCAAAGGGTATTTTATAACAGAATTCTCTAACACAAAGATGTTTAGCTGTCGAGTCGTGCTGAAAGGTTCAAGAGTGTCAGGAAATAATATCAAAAAAATTCTCACAATTCTTTCGTAAGGTGATTCCAATCAACATATAAGTTATTGAAATATTATATTTGGTATAAATATTTTCTCAAAATAATACTATGAGTAGTTTTCCAGTCATATTTTTTTTGCTTATTCATCATGTTTATTTCTTTCATTATATTAAATCAGGGTTTCAAAATCGATTGGTCTGTTTTCTTAATCTTTTTTCCACTCGATTAAGGGTGGTGCTAAAACTCACGAGTGGAAACAATCCCATCGACACCTCAATACTATAATTAGGGTACTCTGATTTTTATCATTAATGAGGAAACTTTATTTGATTAACATACATTTACACATAGTTGCTTAAAATAAAAATTAACAAAATATATTTTTAATAGCTGAGAAAAATTAAATAATTTTCAAATAAATTTGGTAGTAGGAAGAGTAAAATCAAGTTTAATAACTATCTCAAAAATATTGTAAATCCAGATGTAGTTTTGAAATGGTGAAATTTATGCGTTTTTAAAAAAAATTCTTCCATTCATTTTTAGTAATATCCTAAAATAGTTTTTATTTTATCATCTTTACTGATGTAAAGAAATTGCCTTACCACCATCTGCTCATTAAAAAAACGTAGCAATTATCTTTTTTATGCCAATATTATTTAAATCAGGGTTTCTCAACGGTGGGCCATGTGCCCCCCAGGGGGCACAGCGTGTTCTAAGGGGGCCACAGAGATTTATTTTTGTTTTGGGGAGCCACAGCACAGCTTAGGGGGGCCTGGCATTCTAGATTCGAAAATCTTGTAAGAGCTATAAAAAAAGGTGGGTTTTTAAAATTATAATTTTCATGGGAAGACAAAACAATGGTATGGGGGCCTCAGAAAAATAAAGACACTCAAAGGGGGCCCACGCTCCCAAAAAGGTTGAGAAACACTGCTCTAAATTATCAATAGTTAACGTTATTATTCAGAACATAAGAGCGATTCAAAATAAGGTAGTGTTAAGGTAGGTGTTAATCAAACACGTGTTTTAATGAAGAAATACAACAAGCGTACATTTTTTATTAAAGGGAATTTAATTTATGTATAAAATCTTTTCTATCTTTAGGTGTGCCACCAATTAAAGACAAAAAAGTTTTTTTTTTGCAATAAAGATAATATTGTATTTACAAATAATGAAATGAGTACGATACATGATACTTGGACAATATCACAATTTAAAGTTAAACAAAATAAGTCTCAATAAGCTCATTCCATTAACCAGACAGATTGAAGATTTTTCTCATATTTATTCCAGTAATATAATGTTTATAAAAATATTTTTCGAGAGAAATAAAGCATAAATTGTTGAGCACGCATAACTACATTTATATGTAGTTATATTACATGCCTCTGCGACCTCCCTCACTAATCTAAAATGAAGGTGCATGGGCACGATTCTTCCAATATTTAAATTGCGGTATCTCAGATATTTTCTTATTCGCTTATAGTATTAAAATTATGCATTCCATATTGATCGATCAATCACCGGGAGGTATATTTCAACAAAAATAAAATAAAAGCATTTCTATAAAAAAGGTAATGATATGCTGAAATAGGGGTGAATTTTATCGGTACTTATCCAGTGCCGATTTAAAAATAAAGCATATAATTTAACCACATTTTAAAAAAATATATCCAGAAAGGTATAAACGATTACCTACTGTTCAAAAATCAATAGCTTAATTAAAATCTAATCACATATCACGTTAAGATATTTCAATACCGTTAATGCCGAAACCGGGATACCTGTATTAATGTTTTTTTTTATTACCGAAATCTCAGATTTGATTATACATACATAAATAAAGGCATTTCACATAAAAATTAGCCAAAATAAATATTTTAAATATATACATCTTTTAATTGCACTGAGACTTATAAAATGGTGTTTAATTGACTTAAACTACCTAATTTTAATTTTATACATTGCTGAAAAAAAAACTTAAAAGATCTTTTTCCTGGTTGCAATTTTCACAGGCCCTCCTTTTTCAAACTAAAAAATTAATGTATCAAGTTATATACATTACAATTATTTAAAAAAAAATGTTTTCAAAAATATGTGAGTTACGTCTGTTTTCCTTTCCACATGCGATGTTTACTTTTCGAGGAAATTCTATTATCGTCTTTTTTCACATAATCTTAATTTTAGTGGAAACAATATGATCGTTTTAGTTTTCTGAGTACTTTATGAATTGACAAAGACAACAGTTTTTCTGGAATTAATTACTGGTGCAAAAAGGTTTTAGATTATCGTCTAGAAAATAAATTAAATGAACTAAGATATATTTGAAGAAACTAAGAGAGAGAAACAACGCCACAATGGTCTAGTAATCACAACAAATTGTATTCTTGTGTTTTACTTTGAACCCGGCATGTCGCTTGAAAAGTAATATATTTCGACTTGAAAATTTCTTTCCAAAATAAAAACATTTTCTAAGCCCTACAGATTTAACGATATCAACTTAAAAATGAGATAATACGAGAAACATTATAATACATTCAGACTTTTTAAGTAAATGAGTTTCTTCTGAAGTTTTTTTTATTATTTCTTTATCATTTATGAAAAAAAAAAACAATAACCAAGTCTTAACTTGTCCTAAGTGAATATTAATCCTTTTTGGTACTTTCGATAAAGAAATTTTAAAAAAAATTTGGGGGTAAAAAAATATAAACATTGCGCTTATCTGAATTTTATTTACAAGTAAAACTTAATTCAGATACGAACACCAATTCAGTTGCTACCAATAATAAATTTAAATTAAAGCCGTTAGTACTGAAGTTAAACGATTTTCAAAGAAACTTTAAAGTAAAGTAATGTGTTCAGTTGTGAATCAATACAATTTGAATAAGGAAAGGCTTATACTTTATTCTTAACACTTTTTCAAAATAAATTTTCGATTTTTTTAAAAATTTTAAATTCTTATTTAGTATTAAAATTTATAACATTTTTGTTCCACTTGTTATCTTACTATGTGTGAACATCTCCAGTCTGTTTTTTACGTTAAAATTGTATTCGTAATAAATGTATTGATTTATTATGTATAATGTACAAATTAATATTTTTATTAGTAGATAATTCTTGAGATCATTAACCGGTTTTTATATTTAAATAATAATGTGAAAATAGTATTATTTATCAATGTTTTGACTTTTCACCAATAATTGACAATGAACACTTGTGAGTAAATAGTTGTTGAATCTTAATTCTTAATTTATAAATATGAAAATAAAAGTGTTTTTTTTTCCATTCTAGAAGCGGGGAGGAGGTATACACAAAAAATAACAGTAGAGTAACGATAAAAAAGGTTTTGTTTGTCGACAAGCAGTTTTGATAGGATCCATGGAAAATACTGTTGAGACTTTTTATAATTATTTAATAAAACTAAGCCAACTTAATTAACGCGTCATTTATTTTTCCATCAAATAATATAATCTTTACTTTAAGTGTCAGTGTCAATAGTCAATGGCTTCGTGCTCACTGTCTTCGCTTTGAGTCAATACAGAAAGAGTCTTGGCATGTTTTGATTTTCTAATATCTCCATAGCTTAGAGTAGAATAAATGCAAAAGAATAAGGAGTTGTTGAACTTTCCTAAAAAGTAAAACCGTATACAAAATTCATAAAATAACATACAAATTAGACATTTCCATGCAAAAAAAAGATCCAGGTACAATTTTCTTAGCGATAGTATTTTTGGAGATATTTTTGACGACGGCTAGTGGCCGGATTCGCTTTCTTAATGTTGACGTGCTACACCGGATACTCAAGGGAAAAGTCACTTCTCTGACATATTTGAAAAAAAAGCAACACAACTTTAAAAGCTTCCATCATAGCATAAATTGTGCCTAAAATAATTTCTCAGATATACAATAATAAGTGAACAAGAACGACATATGTCATAAATCATCAGTCAGCAGGGCTGCAGTTCACACAATTAGAGTTGCTTACAAATACTCGTTACTGGTAAAGTAACGGGGAAAATATTATTGTATTTGACAACCTCAATGCAAAACGTTGAAATCTTTAGAACAATAATTATAATATATATATAATATTGATATGTATAATATTTTTAACAAAAAAATATAAAATATTACTTTGTGTGGTATTATTTTAACAGTTCAAATACGTTAAACAAACGTCAATCAATAAAAATGCGGTGATAATAGGATTTTATTGACTAAACAGGCATTCACTTGGTGGTAATTCACTGTAATACGGTCAAATATCTCTGCATTTAAACTAGGCTTATTTTTTTATTGAAAATTATAACATAAAATGAATCGCTAAAACAATCTAAAAAATATAGAATTTTAGGTGGACTAACTTTGATTGTTTCAATTAACGTTAGTCACCACGTAATGAATAAAATTGACTGAGAAGTAGCAAGAAAAAGCAGAAAATTTAAAATGATTACCAATAAAGAAATGACTTTTTAATCATTATTTGATATTATTCCTTATCACAAATAATGATGTAAAATAAATCAAATAATAGAGTTTATTTTTTGGTAACGTTTAGACGTGTATGGAAGCTAATGAAAGCAATAGTTTACACATATATTTTTTATTTGACAGAAGTGTAATATCATGACTACCCAAACAAGATCTTACCACAGCCGTTGGCATAATTTAGGGCAAAGTAATGTAAGTATGTTTAATTCATACTCTTTACATTTCATTTAGAACTAACGATGGCTTAAGAGTAACATATATATCTATGTATTGTCGACCGATTGTAGAATGCTAAATAATACATTCCCAGTTCCAAATAAACCAATTTCTCTAATCTCAAAGTACAAGTTTCAATATCGCAAACGAAAAAATACCAGAAAGTTATTTTTTTTGTTAAAATGTTAGCACAGCTGTATTTTAATACTCAGTACTAGTTACTCGGACGAGTAATGTTAGTATGACATCCCATCTCTATCGTTTGTGTGGGACCGCCACAGCGACATATTCGTGCGAAAACAATACTGGCGTGGCATGGCATGGCTGGTAGTGCGTGCCCGACTCGCCTCATTAATCCGGTAAGAGTAACGCGATACTAGCAGGACAATACTTTCATTACCTTTCAATATCGAATTAGATTATATTAGGCTACGGCAATCCATATTTGCTCGTAATTCAACATGGAAATATGAACAGTACACCTACCGACAATTCGTTACAACTATATTAGTTACCTGTTGACAGAAGCAATTGAAATTTCATTTAATTATAACGTTAATTTTAAATTGATAGCTGAGCCGTATAATAAATAATTTAAAAAATAAATAAAACAAAATTTGCTGTTATTTTAATGTTATTTTAATCCTAGTTTTATTAAGCTCTCAAATAATATCAGGAATGATAGAGATTAACATTTTTTGTACTATTCCAAATGGAGTAAATATGTTACATTAAAGAATGTTATTTCTTTAAACATCATTCAGAAAAAAGCTAATTCGTGATAAAAGAGACGGTGAAGTGCTTTTGAATAAAAATATGTTTGTTCTTAATGTACAGTAAATTAATAATAATTATAATGTATACAATTTGAATCAAAGAGATTGTGACGATTTTAAATAAATATTGAAGATCAATATTTTATTTTGACGGTAAAAATAAAATGACAAATTCTTTTGACATTTACAAATAGTCCGAATGTCGAAAAAAAATGTATTTCGGTTCAATAACAAAAACATTCAACAACAAAAAATACTCATTTGTAATAATTCCACTTTTATTTGAAATGAGTATTTTATTTTTTGAATATAATGCTTTTCCACCAAGTATTGAGAGTGAACACCTTAACAATGAATAAAAAAACAATCAAACATAATTCTTAAATCAAAATGGTATTTTCTTCTTAGTGAAACGATGTATTGTGACACATTTGGCTATTTTTTATCAATTTTATAAAATGAAGAAGGGTATTTTTATTTGATTAATATTATTAAGACGAATAATTTTTTTATTAAATTCTTTCATTAAACAGAAAGAAAATAAATAAACTATAGTATAGAAAATAATGATATTTACATTTTTTATATCTTTTACATACAAACGAAGAAATCAGACAATTTCTTTTATTTTTCGATTATTTATTTTTATTTATTTTTTTACCATGTCCGCTCCGAATGTGGAGCATATGGACTCATAATGGAGTTTATCTCAACAGAAGTGTTTCTACGAGAACTGCTTGTTACTCAGTTGCTCAACCTCTCTTTTTCCAAAGAGAGTAGGAATAGAAGGAAAGGGCTAGGACAGGACTAGTGGTTAGCTAATCGCTCTCGATACGCCCCGTACATAGGATAAGATGGGTGGGAGGGGGTCTTCAAGACATCACATACATACATGTCTTTGAACAGAAAATTCATAAATCGATTGAAAAATCAATTTATAAAACTGCCCGTACTGGAATTCGATCACGTGACCTCTGTAGCGGTAGCCAACGACGTTGACCACTCGACCACACAGGCGGTATATATTTATACTATTTTTTAAATGCCATTGTTAATAAAGAAAATGCGTAACCATTACATAAAATAGTATCAGAGGTAAATAAATTAAGCGTTCCAGATTATTTTCAACGCGTATTTTATAATAAAATTGAAACTATAATTGATTAAAAATCTTTTTCTTATATATTCGATTCAGCAATATATTATTTTTTTCCGCTGTCAACCTTAAATGATGAATGAAATAAAAGCTCATAAATAAATCTTAAGCTTGACATAAAAAAATAATGATATTGCCTTATCCCTGTACAAATAAAAAGATAATAATATGGAAAAAAGGTGTGGTAGTTCATGAGAACAATAAAAAGTTTCTAAACACTAAAGCCACAGTTAATAAATTTATCGATATGTAATTAATAATAAATATCAGTTTAATTTATCCTAATTAACTTGTTAAAAACCCCAGATTGTTTATCGTTCTTCGAAACACTAGTCATATTTAATAAGTGTAATATTATAATTTTAATTTGAATTAGAATTTTAGAGTGAATAACATGATGCATTGTGTATCACTTCGGAGAAATGTAAGTTTAATCACAGTTCTGACGATGGCGAAAGCCGAAATAGCTATCAACCAATAAATATAAAACTGTAGAACTAAATTCGTTGCTATTTTTACCTTATCCTAATATAAAGTACCGTTTATGTTTATGAAAAGTATTAACTGAATGAATTCGTTTATTTTATATTAATTGTTCTAACAATACCTTGATGTCAAAATAGCTGAAAACTAATTATATTTTTTTTTCTCTAGCGATGCCTAATATTATTCTTCATATTTTTTTTAGTGAAATGAAATTGGTTCAAAATAAAACATTGAATGAAATGAACACGGGTATAGTATAAAAAAAGTATATTTTTTGACGAAATTATTTTACCAAAATGTAGATTAAAAGTGTCGCGTTTTGACAAACAACGTGATCAAAAGGATCTTACAATAGCAAACAAAAATATTTATTTAGAATTTGTATGTTTTAAATCATGTTAGAGTGTCTATTTGGTCCGATGTTTGATACAGAAAAAACCTTTTCTCATGTTCGGATGTCTTTTAGGGAAAGAATCGTTTTTTTATGTTAATTCAAAGGCAACGAAAATTTATTTAACTGAGGGAACGACAAAGTATTTGCTGATACATTTGTGTTCGTACCAAATGCGTCATAAATTAGATTTCCCTTGCCAAAAATAGCACTTTTTATTGTACGAATGTCTTATATAAGACGTTTATAAATTAGCTTTCAAAGGGAAATTTGTTTTATAGATTTCTTTAGGGGACGAATAATATCCTTGAATGTAAAACGTATAACAATATGATTTGAATTCAAATTTTCAATTGCCCATTAAATAAAGTCTTCAAATAAATAAACTAGCAGCGTTATACTACCACACTTACTCTGTGTGGAAAAGCATTAGATCCAAAAAATATAAAACGCTTTTTATTATTTATTTTTAAAAATATCAAAACGCGTTTCGCAAAAATTTTGAAATTCATACGAAAAATATTTATATTTTTTTAAGTATTACCCTCGTAACAGATTGTCTAAATTCTTTTTAAGCAAGACGACGAATTATTCATTTAGTGTGTTCTTCTTTTACCAAATAAGTTTTGTGATTACATGACATGTTGAAAATGCATTCCAATTCATTGTTAAAAAGATTTTTAATAGTGTAATATTTGTTTTATATATATATATATATGTAATTGCTCATGGATGAGTGAAAATAACTAATGTCATTTTAATACAGGAAATAAAGACGGCACCTACCACCAAAAAATGAAAAAGTGAGTGTGCATAAATGTTATATGTGTCACATAAAACATTTCTGCACACTCATTATTTCATTTTTTTTTGTTGTTGGTGCCAAACACATAAATTTGTACAAATTTTAATCGATTGAAATGTTACATAAATCAGTACATACGTTACTTCTTATCTCCTCATATAATATGACTGCGTTTATAAATACAGCCCTACCGCTACCAATTTTATGTTCACAGTATGGCGTATTGTTATACATAATTATAATCAAATTATACTTCCTACTTTGCCTAGTTTCATTTATCAAAAGTAATGTCAAAGCTTAACCCGCACATAATAAATTTTACAAAAAAAGGAGATAACTAATTATTGTTTCATGGCCATGTGCTGAAGTAAATAAATTACGTTTGCTAAATAAAGACAACCTTTGTGGTAAGTAAATATTTTAAGACTCTTTTATTGATTTTAGATTAGTATTATTTCATTGTATACAATATAATGTTAACTAATGCGTTTCAATGCAAACAAAAAAAACTTTGCTTTAAACGAGTTTTATACATACTAACTGCGTAAATAGAATGATATTCAATTCAGTTTGCATGTATTTCAGGGGTTTGCCTACTATTTCAGGGGTTCGGAATTTGTTGGTTTTTTGTAAGAATGACGTAAAAAATATATTTAATTTGTTTAGTGTGTATAAAAATTTGTGATGATTTCTTAACTTAAAATTGAAAATATACTTTAGTCGGGTCGTGGCGCAGTGGTCAACGTCGTTGGCTTCTGTGACAGATCTCACTGATTACGAGTCTTATGATGAGTCTTAGTACGAAGAGCATTTTCTTAATGTCTAAGTATTCCATCCCAACCATCCAATCCTTAATTAGCAGGGCGTAGTGATAACGATCGAATAATTAATAGTGCTGTCTTATCCCTATCTTTCTTTTCTTACCACTCTCTTTAAAAAAGAGACGTTGAACAACTAAGTAACAAACAGTTTTCTTAGACAAGAAATCTGTTGATATAACTCTATTGGAAGGTCATATGCTCCACATTGAGAATGAACACGGATTAAAAAAAGTCTTGGTACTTCATTGTTTAACGCCAGGCGATGAATATTTTCCATAAATAACAATATACATAATGTGATCATATTTCCCGTTTTTAAGTAGTCTACCGTGTTGTCCCTAAGCAGAGTTTAAAATGGCCCGTTTTCTGAAGAACGACAACCTAATTAACAATTCAAAATCGCGATAAATCAAAAAACCAGCCAACAACATTATAACCAAGATTCAGAAGTATTTGATGAATGTTCCCTTTATTCTAACTACATCAACTACTTCAAAAAATGAGGGAATGGAACACTAGGATTTTTTCGCTATTTTCAAAAATATGAAGGAATATTCGTTTCTTTGAAAAGTGTGCATTTAAGAAAGCTAACTATCAATTAAAATAAGTGGATGTCCCGTTTTAAGGAAACAATGAATGGTCACGTTGCGATAATTATCGCGCAACTAATGCGTTGATGTCGATGTTCGAAAACTCATTAAAAAGGATAGTTTTTAATGTTAATTTTATATTTTGAATTCGGTTAATTAATAACCCCATCTGGACATGGAGGTGCGCCTACGACTGTCGCATTTTTCAGTGCCTGGCGTTAAACAAGGAAGTACCAAAGTCTTAACAATATCATTTTCTCATCATAAATAGCAAGACCTTAAATTTTTGTCATCGATTTATAGATACATTAAATATATGAGATCGTATTATTTACCAATGCTGAGAATGAATTTTAATTTCGATGGAGCACCGTTAATGCTAAAGAAATCTTAAATAACTAATTAAGTGGTCAAAATATTATTATTTATCAAGTATATTGAATGTATATAAACTTGATCAAGTTTTTTTAAAAATTGATTATTCGTGTCAGAAGATTTTCAGTCCACTTCCTGGACAAATTGAAAACTTTGAGCACTGGAAAAATTATTTTTACTTGTTTTACAGGTATCGGTTGAATGAATGCATCGTTTTGTTTTTCATTTTCATTCATGTTCTATACTATATGTTCGTTGAGTTAGTACGTTTGTGATATGATGAAAGCATTGTTTACTATATATCATATGCAAACTTTTAAAGCATATTTTAAGGGTGGTTATATTTTGTTAGTTTTAACTTTGGTAACTTCTTTGTATGAATTTACAAAAGAATATACAAACGATTGCAGACTTCAATAAGTGCTTTCATTTCATTTTTAGTTTTGCCCTATTTTTATAAGAGAAACATGTATTGAGAATTGGTCAAAGGAGTCAGTGTTTCTTGAAATTATTATAAAGTGTAGCATGCTGGTCGTTTATTAAATATATGTATTCCTTTTTCCAAAAACTAAACGTTATTTATTATATTTTATGATATTTGTAATTATTCAATAGAAAATGGTATTTTGTTTGTTTTTCTTTGTTGACACAACACAACTTTCAACTAATACATTATGTCAGTTAAATTTAAGTCTCGAATGTCTTATATGTGTCAATTTTATATTCGAAAACAATTTTAATATATCATTTTGATTTCTTAATTATATATAGATTAAATCTTTTTACTGTCTTAGTTTAGCCTAAAAATATATAAATTAAAAGGGTATCAAGATTCCAAGCAACTGTAATCACTTTAAATAGGATTTAAATATATATATTAATAATATTGTAACAAAAATATGTTACATATTTGAAATTCCATGATATAAAGTGTAATACAAAACAATTTATCGACGCGCAAGGGAAATACAACATAATTAAGATCTAGAGGTTGAAATATAACAACGAATCATCTACATAAAGTATCAAAAAAACTTACAAGGCACTTTTCAAGAATTCTTGAAAACAGGGGTGAGGAACCTTTACGTTTTGAATCTAATAAGACCGCATTCAAGAAAATTCAATTAGATAAGCTTTAAAAAATATGTATACACATTATTTCGCGTGCGTTTTATCTTTGGGGACTAGAATTGTTGAATTTTTTTTTTTTATTATTGTTTTTAATAAATTACGATATCTCATAACTGCGAAAATCTAAATACGCTCATATGTTATTAAGCATGCGATTTAATAAATGAAAACAAAAAAAATACCACAATTGAGGGTCGTAAAAGATGCAATTTTTCTACATATTACAAAATACATTAAAGTAACAATTTCAATTGTACAAAATTTATTATATAATATGTTGTAATAGTTCAAACATTTTTATTTGTTTGCTTAGTAGTATTTATTTACTCTGATTGTATCACCGAACAAAAAAACAAATATCATTACTAGATTGTGGATAAAATAATGCCAAATCAACTAAGGATCATTAAACCCATTGTCATTCAATCATTGACTTGGAATATCCATAAAACTATTATCTGAAATCGGCTGAATGAAAAAAATAACACATTCTGTCACAAAAACAGTTGATGGATAGTATGACAGTAATCACCACCGGTGGAAGCAGACGATTTGTGACGAAATAAAAAATAGCAACAATGAATAGATAAATGAACGAATATTCAGTAACATAGAGACATAATAAATACATGATGCGCCAGATTCAAGAGCGTGAAAATTTGTTCATTCTATGGTACATGTGAAATTGTTTCCCGAGTTGTTTAAAAAGTGCATAGGCTTACATTTTAAAATATACCAATTATTTTACCTGTACGATAAACCAACAAATAAGTCAAATTATCAATTGTATATAACAGCGTCTTTAATCGTATAAAAGATATGGCCACCTTAACATTTTAAAAAATACTCAACAAACAATCCACCTCCTAAGAAACGACATTTCTTAATAACATTATTGTTTATAAACACTTCTTTAAATATTAACCAATATTTTTGTAGAAACACTCTAATACATTAACACAAACAAGTGGAAGTGTCCATCTAATAAGGATTGACAAAGAATACTAATTTCAACACCGCAATATGCAGTTCTATTGTTTAAGCTATTAAAATATTTTCCAATTTTTTTAACACATCCACATGAGGGCTTGTAATCTTTTGTTAAGACCAAAGTGAAAATGAAGAAAATTTAACAAAAAAATATATGGCCTATTTAGTCACATACATATTTTCAGAAGGTTATTGTATTTATTTAACTAAATTTAGTATTTATTACAATTTAACACAACTAAACCAACATTGCAGTCTAACGGTTATTCAATAGATGGTTTGGTTAATCGGAAAAACTGAATAACATAAATAATATATTTATTTTTTGTATTTCGTAATAAACATCTCTAAAATCTCCACGATTGATTTACGTAGACAGCATTTGAATCAGCTTATATTTAATATATATTTTTCTTAAATATTTTTTTTATGAAAAAAAGTTGGCATTACAACTAATGCGCCAAACATTTTTTAAGTTGAAAGATCATAAGAGAAAAGCTCGATGTGAATTTATTGTAAGTCACTCGAGATAAACTCGAAGTAAATTGACATTACAAACTCCCACGTTTTAGGTCTCAATTTTAAATTTAAAAGTCTCTCAAATTTGACATTGACCTTACCGGAAATTGAACCCAGAACCACCTGGTTGCTAGAGCAAGTTCTAGCCAACCATACCACAGCGGGCGATTATCGGTATATGTTATGAAAATAGCTTAAATATATCAATCACTGTATGTATTATTAACTTTCGTGTCATAATTGTATAGAAAAATACAAAAATATCAGCTATTCATTCCAAGCCTCAAAACTTCAATTTTTGATATTAAACCTACCAGTAACTTTCTGATTATAGCATCAAAACTGCAGAACTCGATAAAAGAACTTTTGTAAAAAATGATATGACAAAGTGTTGAGTGTAATATTTTTTAACATGAACTGATTTAACCAGATTTCTTAAAGCTAACTACAGCACGGTCAAGCCCACTACAGAATGAGAAATATCGGTAATATTTCAAGCTCCGGTAACGCTACATTCATACGGAGACTCGACGTGTCACGAGCGGCGCTCTAATGACGGACGTATGTCGGGTATAATAAGTCAAGTAGCATTCTACCGGACGCCGGGACGCCAGGGTGAGTACAGACAGATCACCCCGGGCATCGTTTTTTTTTCACACTGCTCCTCTTGAAAAAAAGGCGGAGCGTTTGCTTTTAACACTTTGTGTTGTGTTCCTTTTATGTCCGCTTTTTTGTGTGCTCACCCTGAGTCGTAACAATGCCGGTCTAAGTGGCAGTTGATGCGATGATAGAGGTTGGGGCAACGTAAATGATGAACGTGTTTGGGGAAATGGTTTGCAGATCCTTTTATTTAACGTGACATGTATGTTACACTTTTTTACGAATCAGGATGCGTTTACGGCGCCTGCTTAAAACTTTCTTTCGTTAATGCTCGCTCCAAATAATTGAAGAATATTATAGATTTCTTATTGGGAATCTCAACAGAATTTTTTTAACGAGTCAGTTTCTTAACATCTTTTTTTACAGATTTTAAATATAAAAAGATGACGATAGAAACAAATATAAGTTTATTGTTTGCTTTTGTTATACCCCATTTTTATAATCGCATG
This sequence comes from Himalopsyche anomala, assembly GCA_031772345.1. Classification (NCBI taxonomy): domain Eukaryota; kingdom Metazoa; phylum Arthropoda; class Insecta; order Trichoptera; family Rhyacophilidae; genus Himalopsyche; species Himalopsyche anomala. Next base: position 14,760,281 of record CM062828.1, on the reverse strand, counting down.
GGTGGCAAGTAATTCAAATATTAAATAAATTCATGTTTTTTAATACATAAAATGATTCTGAAATCTGTTTATCACAAGTGGTTTTATTTTTAAAAAGGTCACGGCTGGCATCTTTCAATAAATCGCTAAAGTCTTTGACAGAGTATGAACCGCAGGATTTACATTCAAAATTTCGAAGGCTTTTATATGATTACCACTTGATTACCACGAGATTGACATGTTACCAGTTGTATAAGCAGAAACTCTGACTATCCCTTTTGTAATGACAATAGGTAACAGTAAAAAGTTTAGACTAATTAATGACTTAAAAATAATATGTAATAATTTACAGATATTGCGATTTGCATGTGACAACACTATTTTGGCAACGTTGTCTAAAGGCAACGATGTATTTTTTTTTTGACGCTCAACAGTCAGCCGAGGGAGAGAGTTGTTGTAAATCGACAAGGATTCTTCTTCTTTTATGAGCCATCGATTTGAAAAGACGTATTTCGATGTAGTAATTAAATACCAAGCCTGCGCGGCGACAGAATTTTGTTAATAATAGTTTTTTTTTTGTAATGTCATTCTCTATTAACTGCGGTGATGTTGATTGTTGTAATTTAAATCCCATTTGTAAAATTTTTGTATGATTTTAAATAAAATGTCTGTGAATAAACCCTAAATAAACGCATAATTTCGTAAAGCTGAGTTTCTTTTCTAATTCCTACCATCGCTGGCTTGTCTTTCGGTGAGTAAGGCAGTGTGTTTCAGTTACTATTTCACACAAATTAGTTAAGTGCATTCAGAGGAAAATTACGAGTCATGTCCAAGATTCTTAACTCATTGGTATTGCAAAATTAAAATGGATGGAACCTGGTCCTTATCAAAGTCAACCCAGGCGGGGGTGCCGCAAAGCTCTGCTTTCGAAACCCATATTATACAATATATACACCAATAACATTCCTTCCCGCGGAGGAAACGATGCAATTATAGCACAGTACACAAATGATACGGCCATTTTAGCAATAGCCAATTTCGCAGTCGACAAAGCGCTGTCACGCGAGTTCAATCAGCTACCGGTACTATAGCAGACTGGTGTGACAAATTGAGAATCAAAATAAATGACCAAAACATCAGCAATGAAGAAGACTCGAAGAACTTTGACGTTAACGCACCCTAGTACTTAAAGCTCCATAAATTTAAAAAAACTACAGTCCCCGTTCGAATGTTCGATTCCTTGCACACCGTATCCGAATCCAAGACGAAAGCCCAATAAATACTACATTCACTCGACAACAGTTGGGGAAAATTAAAAAATAAATGCATACGTAAAAAAAAAATTCTCCGATATAAATGTATTATTTTAAATACGATCTCAAGGCAGAGTACACGATGTTTTACATGACGTGTCACCAAACTGTCAAAATTTCTACCGTCGTCATTGAGTTTTATCCCTGGGTAGGTATCAAGTACCAAGAATCTGCTTTACTTTAGTTCTGATCAGATCAGCTTCGTACTGGGCACAAATGTATGTAATTTTCAACCTACGGGTTTTATTACTATTTGTTTACATATGAGGCTTTTATTTGCAATTCCGGCTAGTTCCAAAATGGTGAAAGATGAACCATGAATTTAATTTAGTAAATAAAACATTTACAAAATTACAAGTATTTTTAGAAAGTTGTCTCAAACCTGGTTTGATAACATACAATATATCACTCCAAAATTTTTAAAAACTAAAAATACTTTGAAAGTGTCTGTTTTTTACAAAATGAAATTTAAGGCTTAATTCTCAACCGTTTTGGAACGAGCCGGCTCAGCAAATAACTGTCTCATATAACATTCATTTAAATCATTGATATTTTTCATTAAAGTAAAAACAAAATGGAAATTTTCTCATTACTCTTCTTTTAAATATATTTTTTTAAACAATTATTTCACAAGTTAATATTAAAATAAAACCCTCTAAAGTGAAGAAAAACCTATTTTAGTGAATACACAACCTTGTAATATAGTTTATTTTAATTTAACTGAATAATACTTAATTCTACTTTTAAATAATTTTCCGAAAACTTTTTTGTAGAAAGAAGATATAAACTGTTTGTTATTACAAAACAAAGAAACTAAAAGCGCCTGCCATTGAAAAATAGTTTCGACTTTTACATTAAATGTCTTATGAGGAAAAGTTGATTTCCCGATTCGTTTTTACTTCCATAAGTTGCATTTCTACGAGTCCCTAGACTCCCTATAATAGGTTGACCCATTTTCCAGGAATATTGGAATGCTGTATTGTTATCTTTTCCCGCTCTGACAAGGAAAGTCCATTGTCTTTTCTGAATAGCTGTGTAAAAGTTCCTAAAAGCTTTGTAATTTAACATACTCATGTAGTATTATAAAATTCAGTACGTTTTAAAATATTTTACATTTTCAAATAGTCGGTTAATTTTTTTAATATCAAGATATAAAGATTCTAAATGCTTTATTTTTAGTCATCATTTATTTTCTATTGAATCGTTGTTCCGTGGAACTGTGTTTAGATTAAACATTTAATTTACACTTTTAAGCTGTTCACTGTCAATACTTGGTAGAAAAGCATTATATGTATTCCAAAAATAAAACACTCATTTGTATTGATTCAACGTTTGTTTTATATGATCGGAACTGTTTTTCTCATTATGAGCTTTATCATCAAATAATATTGCTTGACATGAGAAAAAAAATTCCAGTCCATATAAAATAAAATTGGAATTAGTAAAAACATGTGCTTAATTTCTTGAATATTTAATTTAGAACCAGTTTCAACTATTTTAATATCACTTTAATTAAGAATTAAAGGTAACTTAATTTAATTTATGCTTATTTTTACTCTCGGAATTATCATTTTAATTTTTTAAATATATTCAAAAAATAAACCATATTCAATATCAATAGTATTAAAAAGCATAGCACTGTTTTTTCACATTCTACATTTTTCTTTTAAATTTAGATCGAATTATCAATTCAATGCTAACAACTATTTATAAGAAAAAGATTTATAAAACTTTTTTTAACCATGCCGCTCCCAATTTGGAGCATATGGACTCCTAATGGAGTTCATCTCATCAGAAGTGTTTCTACGAGAACTGCTTGTTATTCAGTTGCTTAACCTCTCTTTTTCCAAAGAGAGTAGTAATAGAAGGATAGGGCTAGGACAGGACTAGTGGTTAGCTAATGGCTCTCGACACGTCTCGTTCATGGGATATGATGGGTGGGAGGTGGGAATTCAAGACCTCACATACATCCATGCCTTTGAACAGAAATTCATAAATCTATTTAAAAATCAATTTATAAAACTGTCCGTACTGGGATTCAAACCCGTGACCTCCGAAGCCGAAGCCAACGACGCTGACCACTCGACCACACAGGCGGTTTTTACAAAAAAAATATAAAAAAAATAATTTAAATTTTTTAATATATTTTTTTTAAAAATCAAATAAATTCGAGGCTGTCCAAGCTTTTTGGTATTGGTAATGAATTTACTGTACATTTACAAAAAAAAGAAGAATCAAGAAAAGTTACAATTGAAATATTTCTAACCACTCCTACCAATAAAATAAGTTTCCATTGTTGATTAATTTGTCTATTAGGTAAGATGGCTGCAGTGATTACGACACAAATCGGTTTCCGTGAACAGTAATGGTGTGGTGGTGAACACATACGTCTACAAGTGTCGATAACCTTTATAAACGTTGTTCGCAATTTCCTTATTTTGAATAATTATAAAAAGTTTTTATTAACTTTTCCGGTTCTAAGCTCAAGAAATGCGACCCCAATACCCACATTTTCTTAAATATCTATTTTAATATGGGTGATACAATGTTTATAATTAAGGTATTCTTATATCATAGTTTTTTGGACCTTTTGTAGTTTATATAAATACGATAAGATAAGAGATAAGCGCCCGCTTATCAGCGATCGTTGGTAAGATAACTAGACTGAAGCGCGCCAGTCGCGCATTGACATTGGCATTGGAACGACGTATATTTTACGCGCAACTTAAAATATGATTATTTATTAAAAAACCAAGGATTTTTATAAAAAAATGTATGCGGAATGATGCAGAGAGATATTTTAAAGCCCGTAGACTATTTATTTTTTTGAAATTCATAAGAATAAGGCCAATAATGAGGAAACCACTGGGGTCAAAAATGACCCCCATCGCCAGAGACGTATTTTTCTAGTCTCCGAGCCGCGAGAGTTAAACATTCATATTATTTATTTATATTAAAATTAATACTCCAAATACACACAAGTTCAAATATAAATGAATTTAATATTCTCATCATAGTATATTTCGTAAGTTCTAAGAAGTAGTCTCTTGTTTTACGTAGTATTGTATGTTTATCTTAAAGTCTTGTTTTAAAGCTCTTTGAAAATACATATTTGGTTTTATAATAATATCTTGGAACATGTAATAATGCAATACCAATACAATCATTGTTCAACAAGATTTTTTTTCCACGATATTTGGATTGTATTTTTAATTAGAATATCTGATCGTTCGTTTAATGGCAATGTTATAATTTATAGCGTATATCTTTTAATTTACCGTATTTAAATTCGTTACACTAAAAATCATCTAGTAATTGTATGATTTAATTTTATAAAATAAAATCAATACCAATATCCTGGCAATAATTTAAACCATTTCCAAGCAAATGCGTATAAAAAGGTACACGATTATTATTATATAACTAAAATAGTATAATGCTTTGGTTGTTTATGAAGCAGTTTATACGAAAAAAATTAGCATAATTCAATAACTTTAGAATGCATTATGAAACTACAAATCCTGTAAGCTTCGGCGTAGGCGTCGGTGGTCTCAGTCCACGTGCGCCGCGACGCCTCCCGCGTCTGATGAATTAAAACCGACGATACGATTTATTGGGAAGCATCCGAGTATTTATGTGTATTTGTCAGCCAAAGTGAAATACATTTGGCGAGATATACTTTATCAGAGCCGCCGACCTAAAATATTAACGAGCTGTACGACTTATCACTCCATAGTCGAATTATTTCAATAGACAAATAGTAGAAATTAATTTTCGAATTGGCTTCATTCACTTCGTAACAATTAACGGCATAACAAGTTCGCTCATACATGATTTTTCTTGTAAGACAAGTTCTTTGATAATTGATTTGAGATTTTTTTTTAGCGTTTATAATCTTACTTAATGTAAGATAACGATTTTTGGTAAAATAAAAAAGGATTTTTTGGTATGCATACCAATTAACTTGGAAGACCTTCAACACAATTATTTAGAAAAGGTGCTTAATTCTACAAAATGTATAAATTATAGATGATAGTAATGTCGGCATCATGCCATCTTTCGACGATGTTATGAAGCCAGCATATCTGAATGTACTTTATCTTATTTTATAATTCTTGAAGAAGTTTATACTTTCACATTATTTTTTATTTAAAATATTTACCATTCATATAAATTAATAATATAATTGTAATAGTCAATATATGTATCAGTCTTGATATCTCAAACTATAAATGATACACTTGCTTCTTAATATATTTATAATGGACCCTTATTTATTAGTAATGGATGCAGCACAACACATCAACACACACGTTTTCTGTGTTTACCCTAAAGTCGATCCTTTTTACATTTAACTCTACCTTCTGGTACTTTTATTTATAATTATATAATTATAGGAAAATCGTATTCATTTTTAAGGTTTTTAAATATTAAAGAAAAATGATAATCTTATTACGAAAACTTCTTTTATCATCATTTATTTAGTTTATGATATTATCAACGAATAGTGCGCAAAACATTAATATTATAGTTAGATGAAAAAAGTACAATGTAATCGAAAAAGAAAATCAGTTTTCAATCTGCTAAGTTAAAATTGGAGAAAAAATTATTTTGAATGCATAATTTAAAATGTAAAAAAGTTATTTAAATTTCTTCCCGGATATAAATGATAAGATCTGACTTATCATTTATACGTTTCCGCGTATGCATTAATCGGTAAATATGTAACGTGTTTATTATACAGTAAACGCAAGTATTAGTTAACATTATTATTCACAGAGTCTCCCTGCGTATTATGATAATCTCGTTCATTAATTATTCGTAAGATTATAATTGGCGAAATTAATTATGTACGGGATCATTAGCAAGGCTCACTATGTCATTATAAAAAATATGAATAATTAAAAATACAGCTGCGACAAAAAGCTTTAAAATTTGAAAATAACATATGTGAAACGAGTGAAATTTTCACATTCATTATGCTACCTGCGCGTAGAAGTATTTTTATGTTTACAGATAGTTATATTTTCACTAGCAGTAAATTTTATCAGCGAGCATACAATATAAGAAAAAATCTTGCGACAAAAAAGCGGACGTAATATTCGTAAAACACTTTTTGCTAATTATTTTTTTTGTCATCATCTTTTCAATTGCATTTTTTTCGAAATTTCTTTTTTACTACTAGTATTTTAATATTAAAATAGATTTAGGGATTTCAATACCGGTCAAATATATCAATATAAGTTTTCAGTATTTTATAATAAATACCGGCATTGCGAATATTATTACCGGCCAAAAAAATAGACCAATTGGTATCGCAATACCGGGTGAGTAAATTTAATTGTACACCCACCAAAATCTATTCGTCTTCCGGAGGGTACGTGTACCAAACATTAGAAAAAACTCAAGTAAGGGAATGTAAATAATAAAAATGAAATTTCATTTTCAGTTAAAGACAAAACTGGCACTCAAATGCATTCAGAAAACTTGAGTGCATTTCAGCAAGATTTGGTTAATTTATTTCAAAAATACGATGGTTAACAGAAAGAACTCTAAAAGAAGAAGAAGAGTTTAGTTTCAACTACATATTTAGCGTTGCAAGGTGAGTATGAAGCCATAGCAGGTGACGGTGGGTACACACGAAGCTGCGTAAATAAATATTTATTCTATCCCAAAAATATGAATTTCATTCTGTAATTATTGAAAAAATGTTTATAATAATTCCTATAACTGTCTGTGTACTTATTTTTTATAAATACTCTAAATTTTTAAAAAAATATTTTTTGTAGGATAAAGTTTAGTATTAATATTTCAGCAATATCAAATTTCGACGAGTCATAATACTTACTATAGAAGTGAGGAAAAATATTTTTTAGCCACAAAACATTGTTAATTTCCATCTGTGGCCTCACAGCCGTTCATATTGGCATAATGTCCAAGTAAAAAGGGTTCAACGGCTTTGGAATGAACCCATGTTCTGTGTGATGGAATGATGCAACACCACTCTGTGACGTGATGTTTTAACCTGTAAAGGTAATGTAGTGGCCAAAACGGGCCGCGCCCTTCGCCACTGGATCAGAAATGGGGTAGGACGGAAAGAGGACACCAATCAGTGGCGTGAATTAAAGATTACAATACCGGTATTAAGGAAACCAAAATCCAATATTTTGGATGTTTTATCAATACCAGAAAACTGTTTTTAAAAGACCAAAATATCGGTATTTTGGTTTTACAATTGAGCCCATTAGAGGTGATGTGAGCCTAGTGATATTTAAGAAAAAAACTGGTAAATGCGTTGTAATATTCTACACATCTTAAAGTATCGTAAAAGTGAAGAAACCTCCGTTGAAAAACACTTCAATAGTAATATCTCCGTAAAATAAAAATGTACAATCCACCAAAACACCAAATATATACGTGATTGTACTTAGAAATTCAATAAAAAATATTGACCATTTTACAAGATGGCTCACTTCACCTGTCGAGAGCACAATTTATAGTTGCACTTGTTACAAACACTTCATAACCATTCCTTTTACAAATGTTATATTTTTGTGAAAACGTCAAATCAAGAATGGCAGATTCCAGTATTGATGAAATTGACTTTTAGGATCATATTTGAATATAAAATATGATATGTAATATAAAATACTGAAAAACTAGAATTAAGTCTATTAGAAGTGAAATGAGCCAAGTGGTATTTTCGAAAAAAGTAAGTTAAATGCGTTGTAATATTCTACACGTCTTAAAGTATCGTAAAAGTGAAATAGCTCCGTAAAATAAAAATATACAATCCTCCAAAACACCAAGTAAAGACGTGATTGTACTTAAAAGTAAAGGAAACAAGTTTAATCGTTTTACTAGTTAGCTCACTTTACCTCTCAATTGATATATTCGTCCGGTATTGATGTGCCTAACATGCATATAATCACTCGTGTATAGAAACAGTCGCAGAGTTTCAAATGTATAAAAAAATATGCTTGTGTTATAATATATCTATTATTCACCTTAAATTAGACAATTCAAACAGTATTTACAAAGGTTTGCTATTTTTCTCCAACATGTAGTCTCTGCTCTGCTTTTTGAGTGTGAATAAGTAATTTATTCCCTTATTTAAATACCGATTTATCAAAAGATTAATATTTTTATTCCACGCTTGCTTCAAATAATGAAGGAAATATTTATATTGTAGAAACAAGTTTGTCGTTAGATAACTATTTTTGTTACGGTTAACATTAAGAATTAAGTTGAGTGGAAATTAATCAAAAAAACAGATATTTATACTGGTGAAAAAACAACGAACTTCATTGTATTATGCACGTGTTAATTGAAGATGAAATCGCATTAGTACGATTGATTGGTATTACTTCGCATTCGTATTTTTTTTTTAAATTAATCAATTTAATTGAAATATTTAAATTGTTTTCTTTTTGTAACGCTACTGGTAGGTTGCCAGCAGAGGGCGAAGATGTAGGGAGGCGGTTCGCCAGTCATAAGACTAGTTCACTTAAGCGATGAACGTGCCTGTTGGTGAGCCCAGGCTGACACATAGTAAAAGCAAATGCCGCTTAATTGTGTCTCAACTCGATTTACTTAAACACAATTCATTAGCTTAATAACTATTCATTATGAACCTAGACCTTTGAAAGCTTCGACTATATTGACTTTGAGTTGCATCATTTCTCACAGCCACACATTTGACCATTGAAAGCTTTTTGTTAAAATTAAGGTATTCGTTTATATTTAAAATACTTTCGTAAGTTATTCTAAAGGGATTCGGAAACTTAAAATAATAAAAAACTATATGAGTAAAAACACAACATAAACATTCTGTTTTGGGAATGTATTATTTTTTTCCATTAAAAATGTCTCGGTGTACTAACTTCACAATACTTACAATATTATCTTTTCGTATTTGCAACAACAATTTAAAATGCTTGTGGAAAGCAAAATTGATCCTGAAGATTTCATTCAACCATTGAATTATTACAAATTATAAACATAATTGAATCTCTTTTTAAAAGCTTATAAAGGTAAGTATCCTTTGTATATTACATAATTGAGTCGTCTGGTATCAAAAGCAGAACTATCCCATATATGTCGAAATTAAACTAATGCCGTCACATATATTCTGCTGGTTATAGTGTAAGGCTAGAAATTAAAAATCAAATAAATGTGGTACAAAAACGCAAAAGAAAATGATCCTTGTTATCAAAAGCAGAACTGTCCACGACGTTGGAAACAAAAATAGAACAGTTAGGTAAATCACAGAGCTACTTTAAGTGATGTCCCATGCAAATCTTAAGTTGCACTCGTTGATGAGCTATGTTTAAAATTGAGTTTAAATTGATAAAACTCAAAAAGCCAACAAAACATTTTTCGTGTCTTTCTCGCAACTTCGAAAAATGAATAGTTCTACTTTTGATACCATACTACTCAATTCTAAATTTTGTGTATCAAATAAAATGTGTTCCAAAGTGACATTTAAATGACATTTCCGATATTTTGGTAACGTGCAATAATCATTATAACCTTTGTATATTGAATTCTATCGTGACTAATTTTGGCGCAGTACCCTTAAAAATTTGTCAGCAAAATTTCTTTTATTTGCAACATTAAAATAAGGAGTGAAAAGTATTATTACATATTATGTGAATAAAGCGAGTCGAAATGATTGCATTAACTGAACAATATATTATCTTTTAAAATCAGTTTAAAATATGAATTTATTAATAACTGTGATCATATATTTGATGAACTTTTACTAATTAAAATTATTACTTATTCATCTACAAAAGAAGTATTAATCAAATTTGCATTTGTCTGCAGAAGCACATAAATTTCTTAAAAAGTAAAGAATTTTCCATATTTTAATCATTCATTACGAAGCGTCTGGACGGTAAAATTTACATTATTTAAGCTGAAAATATTTTTTCTCCACTTTTTAATATACAGCGCACAACTATTATTCGACAAAACTTAATGAAAGTGTCAAAATTTTAATTTTATTACAGTTTTAATTTTATCATAAGGCGAAGTAGATTTGATGGCATCTTAAATTCGAAGTACTTTAAATGAATTCAATTGTTTATAAAGAATATATATTTTTTTTTATATGTGAAGCTATGATTCTATAAAGCGAAAACTTATACTTCAGATATTCACCTATGAAATATTACTCAACATTTTTTCGTTATCGTTAACAATAAATGATAAATAATGAAAACATTTTTTAAAAAATTGAAATTCATTTTGAGTTTGCTAAGCTAGTATATAGTGTATGTAATCTGTAAAAATATGCAACTGAAATAATTAAATATTTTTTTGTCATAGTAAACAAAGCAGTTGTAATAACGCATACGTTTAAATACTAGACTGTTAGTCTAGAATTAAACAAAAAAAATTATCTCCGCTTTTGAGTTTTACAAAAAAAAAGTGACGTATTGTGAATGCTTCATTTAATATTTTTATTTTCCTATAGTAAATAATTTTAAAATACTTATTGGCAAATTTAAAAAAAATGCGTTTTTTTCGTGTAATTCTTTTATTTTTTTAAGCTTAAAAAATATTAAAAAGATTTATCACAATATGTATTTCGTAATGTAGGACCTTATTTCACACAAAAAAAAACCGGTAAAAAGTTTTGAAACTACATTTATATTTTATGAATAATTTTAACCTTGTTACAGCGTTCGTTCATTATATGGAATATTCAGAAGAGCGCCGCTAATGTAAAGCATCCCCAAGCGCTAGCTGCGGCCATCGCATGGAACTTTCCACATAGGCGGAAAAGCGCAAGTGGTTAAAAGAAAATCCTAGACAGAGATAATGCGCTGCAAATGAAAACTCCCTACTAATGGGTGACGGTGGGTACACTTTGCCTCTCGCCAACTCGTTCGGGGAGCCGCCTTATCAAGCTAAAAGGGTACGGCAATATATAAACGGGTAATAGTCTCGTATTATGATTTTATGTGCATAAAAAGCTGAAAATAAAAGTACGCAAGTGAGGGTAATAACCATACGAGAACAGCCAAGGTACAGGTGTTATTAGCAGTTACTGGATATGTGTTCCTCGAAAATAAGGAAATATTTTACTTTCACGTATTTATGGTTGCTTGGTAATGCATCTTGTAAAACATGGGAATCGTCGGCTTTACATTTTTATTCAACCTTGGTAAAATATGTTTTAAAATCGCATATTTTTGCAACCTTAAACAATTTATATAAAAAAAAAATTGGATCGCTTCCATATTTTGGTTGCATGCTATGAAAGAAAGATATTTTAATATGAATCATATCCGTTTATGTAAAACATTATTATTCAGATTAGACTGATCAAAAGTGACTAGTGCCTCCAATCCCGAGATCCCATCCCAATTTTTTGATTCCGAAATCCTAAGATCGTGATAGTTCTAATCCTGGGATTTCAGGATTGAGGATAAGAAGGACAAAATTCTCAAGAGTGTTTGAAACCAGGATTTTCATATAGAAATCCGCGAGACTTTAAAAAAGATTCATATTTTTTCATTTTCGGAATTCCACAAACTCACGGGATTTGAAAATCGGGGAGCAAATTTTTTTGAAATCTCGAATTTCTCCGCAATTTTATGGTGAATATTCAATTGCGAAATTGGAAAAATTGTGAATCTCGAAATAATGGGATTAAACAAAGGGCATCGAATTCGATGCCCTAGGGTAGTATCTGCCAAACTTTGTGCTGTGGCACACTACTGTGCCGCAAGAAGTTTTGGGTGTGCCGCGGCGGAAGAAACCAAAAAAAAATAATTTTAAATAAAGTCTATTCATTTAATTTTTTTTCAATTTTAAATAAATTCAACATATACAAATTCAAACAAATATTTGTCACGTTCATACATCGGTTCAAAGCGACACATTTTCTTTTTTAAATATACATTTCCTTATTTAAAGCATTTTTATTTGGTTTGCCGTCAAGTAAAAAAGTTTGGAAGTCACTGCCCTAGGGTCTAGTATAAACATATGAATCGACTAAACACAATGGATTCAAAAATCTTGTCAAGTTATTTATATTGAGCCATTTTCATGCATCACAGTTGTATACTGAAAATATTTATTGTTTTACGTGTAAATAAATCCAAAAAAAAATAATTTTGCAAAACAAAAAAAAAATATGATAGATGTGAAATATTGAATAGTATTTTCTTAAATCTTCCCTGCAAAAAAAAACACATTTTTTACTGTAGATTAAAAACTAGTGTTATTTCAAAGGACAGAGAACTTTGAATTTTTTTGGATCACTGAATCCAACAGAAAAAGTGATATATAATGATTTCAAATGTTTGCATTCATTATCGTCAAATTTCATTTCATCGCGTAAATAATTTCACATGATAAAAAATGATTTTACTTGAACTGAAGAAAAAAAAATCGATAGCGACTCCGTGTAAACATGCCTTTAAATCTTTTCTCAGAATTATAAAAATAGACATACCATACGAAGAAATAAACTTAAACATATTCTGACTACAGCATTTTATTTTGAAATTGATAAAAGTATCAAGTATCACAGAAATCAAAACATAATATGTATTTTAAATATATATTTACTTTAACTATATTTCGTTGTTTTTGTTCACGTTTTGTATTGTGGCTTTAGCAAGTATTGTTTTTCAAAGATCTAAAATATATACGTGCGAGAGAAATCTTCAACAAGATCAATTATACGCCCCAAAACATTCTACATGAAGGGAAAAACATCAATCTTTGAATAACTTAAATATACTTTTTATAATAATATATGTGTGATAAGAATATTATCGGGTTTTTGATTCAGTGTCCAACGTTATAAACTTTCGCGACGGGTTTCAGGGGTTCAAGTCCCAGTACGAACAGTATTTATTCCAATCTTCGCTTCGTAGACATAGGTGTTTTTGATGTCTGAAAATTACCTCTCACCCTTACGATATTAAAATTACGGGGCGTAGCTTACCACTAGTTATTTCCTACCACAATATTTATTCATATGATACTATATATAAAAGAGAGGTTGAGCATCTGAGTAACAAGCAGTTCTTGTAGAAAAGAAACATCCATCAAGAGGTCATATATTCCATTTTGGGAGTGGACTTAGATTTTAAAAAATGTTGTTTTCACATGATATCGTTAGGAAACCTAGATTGGAATCCAAAGGATAAATCGTAAAAAAGGAAGTAGGTTGGTACATTTATTTTATATAGAGCATTCAAATTAAGTGAAATGTTGCAGATAGAGTTAAAAGTTTTTATTTTATTTATTATTTAATGAAATAATTGAAAACATTAAGGTCAAAACCTACATATCCTATGATATAATCGTTTCCATTCAACCATTCAAACGCTTGACTGCTCAAGGACAGAGATTTTCGAGCAATGAGCACTTACTTATCTTGGACGACAGGTTTTGTACGAACCGTGTTATATTAATTAAGATTTGATGGCGGATGACAGAATGTACTCATTATTTTAAATTAAGCCACCGTATACCGTTTCCCAAAAGCCAGCCTGTACAATGTATTGCATCTGATAAATACACGAGCGCTGCTTATCAAAACATCACACTCAAATAGAATTTTGGTAAGCCAGGTGTGCTTTAGGCTGTGAACTAAATAAATAACAATAGCGCCTGTGCGAGATGGACGACATGCCATTACTCACAAATATTGACAGATCCGTGTATCTAGTCGACACGCGAGCTGTTAATAATACAAATGACGCATTAAAGATAGATAGCCTAGACCACGAATGTTAGATTTGAAAACATGGAAATCGGTGCTAAATTTCCAATACAGTCAATCCGCTTTTTATGTAGTAGATGCGTTCCACGAAACATCGCATTAAAAAAGACTTGACCTTCATACAAAAAGTGGGGATAAGTTCCATGAATTTTAAAATCCGCATAACTCTGAAACAGCGAGTTAAAATATACAGAATCGCACAAAAAAAGACTTGACTTCCATAGAAAAATTGGGGATACATTCCATAAATTTTTCAATCCACATAACTTTGAAACAGGGAGTTAAAATATATTCAGAATCGCATAAAAAGTGAAGAGAAAATTAGGGTGTAAACACGGTGTAAAAACTGTGTACTTAAAATAAGATTTTGCTTCAGTAACATTTTAAGTAAAACGATCATCAGTGTGTGACAATGCTAAGTGCATTTTGCATGTGGTTCAAAATCGCTCTATTTTTGGGAAGAAATAGTATGCGCACTAATTTCAAAAGACGATGTAATTTTTTCCAAATGTCGGTTATTGAGTGATGATTATTCATTTTCTATTATATCCAAAATACAACGATACGTGTTCCTTATGTATTATTTTGTACGTTAATATAGTACTGTTTTAAAAAAATTGCATTTTAAAAAAAACCCATAACTTCAAAATCGCACAAAAAAAACCGCATAAAAAGAGGATTGACTGTATATAATATTTTTTTTACAATTACACTTGGCGAGTGGACAACGACAATCTTCACACGTTTTAATACCCAAAGCGGAAAGTTTCGTTAATATTTTTTTATTCGATTTAAGTATTTGTGTTCCAATCATATCTTTGATTATTCACTAGATAATAAGATCGCCTAAAACGAAGGCTTCTCAGTATATGGATTATATACAGGATACTTATCAACTTTACTTAAGTGGCTGAGGTGGTCACACGTTTTTTATTAGTATTTGTTTTAATTTTTTCAAGAAAAATAGTGCATGATTCAAAATCAGCCCCGTCCACTTCTACCCCATGGTAATGTCAGTTATATAAAATTTAACAATATTATTTCTTTAAGTAGTTGTAACGAAAAAAAAATGCTTCTAATATTATATTAAAAAAAAAATCGAAAAACTTTTTATTTTTTCAATTTCTAAGCATTCTTTATAAAAATATTTTTAAGCTTCGGTACTTTCCTGATATCTGGAGGCATTTAAATATTATTTAAAAACTATTCAATAATTTGTTATTTTTTTTTATATTTAAGCGACCGAAAACACAAGAGTCTTTAAAATATCTAACATAACCTAATAAATATGTTTCCTACTAATAAACTAGAAACTTAAATTTTCCAACCTCTAACTTCTTATTTATTTATCTTGTTTTACTTTTGAATTCACAAATAAATAAGTGCTTCCGGATATCAAGAAAGAATTTTAATTTCTTCTGTAGTAAACCGCTCCTTACTTGGATTTTTGTATGGATAGCCAAGTAGTGTATTTGAGATTTCTTGTATTAGGTAAATTCATTAACGACCGTCCTTGACGGCAGAGCTTAGTCGATTGAAAGAAATCAAGGGTTTCTTACAAGCACGTTTCTTAAATCCGGCTATAGACTGGCTGAATCTTGATCCTGTAAAAAAGTATAATAAATGTGAATATAATATAATCCATACCAAAACAAAAAAAAAGTAAATTTAATATAACTATATCAGCCACTTGGAAATCGTGCAATAATTACACTATAAATAGCACACGATATAAACTTATCTTTGGTTTGAGTAAATTTACCGCAACTTTCATAGCCTTATAACGGGCAGGTGTGTTTCCTCGCCCTATTTATTCACACCTGACAACTTATCAGAATTTCCCTCCTCATTCACAATTAACTGCGTTTAAAATATTATTCATGCCACACTGGGGCTCGTTTGCAGCTAAATGAAGTAATTGCTACTTCTCATGTCACTCGAATATAAAGAAAGAAAATGTCACAAGTTTCACTCAATATTATTAAATTAAGTTGCTCAATGTTTCTATTAGTGCACTGCCTATACAGCCTATGTATATATTATATGTATAAATATGTGGTATTATAAATTAGACCATTTAGTCAACTCGTGTAATAGATAATTACTTTTTACAAAAACAGGTATATCAGTTTTACTGTAATAAACAATGCTTAATGCGACTATAGTATAATAGTTATTGAATGATATTTTCAAAATCGTTTGTTTGTCACATTTCCTCACAACTTAAGATATTTAACGCTCTCGAATACTCATCGGCTACCTTAATTCCACTCTAACTTCTCTAAGTCTTTAGACTTTGTTGTATACGTCATCAACCCTATTTACTAACTTCTTTATACAACCAACAAGGCGTTTGGTCATCGGCGAATAGTTTACCAAATATATTGCATATTATGTTGCAAACGGTTTAAATACGTATTTTTTCTGACCTCCAACTTTTAGTATCGAAGTGTGTGTTTTACGTTTCAAAAACACATCTCAACGACAGTATAAAAAAAAATTAAATAGAGAATGTGTCAATACATTTTATCATACAATCAGTGCTTGTTTAATTCATAGTCACGAGTTAGCTCAACTTTTTTTTTCATGTATCATTGACTCTCAAACCTCATTTCATAATTTATATCAGTTTACTCTGACGATTGCGTATATTTCACTTTTTTAATAACCCAATTACCAATGATAGATTCTCATCGTCTAGACGATTTTAAATAATATCATCTGGGAATAAATGATAACATAGATCTACCTACTCCTCATCGAATTTCTCGCAGAAATGAAATAAACTAGAATCAAAAATATATCCTTCGCTTAATAACGCATTAAAATTGAGTGAGTGTTCCGAAAATAATCTGTTAATTTGTTCGAGCAACTTTCCCGCTTACATAATCCTTGATTTACGACATTTTTTCAGTATATAAGCTTTTCAGCGTGGAATAAAATTTGCTATATATCAAAGAACCTTTCTTATCTTTACATTATGCGTATGTGATTTGGAAAAGCAACATGCTCTCACGCAAATGTTTGCCTAAAATATTCATATTCCTCATTAATTTTGCAAAATGCCTTGCGAATGTTAGCGTTCAACTTAAATCATTCCTAGCAACAAATGCTCTTATATTTTTAGAACTGACTCGAAACAAATTTAGTGTTTTAAGAAAATTATTTATTACATACCGATATGATTTCCGAGTTACCGAGAAGAATAAAAATATAATTCAATTAGTCTGGGTTTTTTCACAATTTTTAATAACAGCTAAATATTTTCGAAAATTGTGAAAATTAAATGTTTAATTGTATTTTTAACTTTTCTTTTGTTAAGAATAAATCATTCGCGATTTATTATTTCATTTTTCAAATGCTTGCAATTCTCAATGAAATTCAAAATATGTTTTGTGTTCCTAATTTTCTTAAAACCATACCAAATAAATAAATATATAAATATTTATTTCGTCTGACCTGTATATTCTAGTGACATAATAATTATATTTGTTTTATTTTTTTACTCGTTACAATTCTCAAAAAATTACTAAATATCTTTATCAATGATAATAAACTATAACGTCATAAGATTTCATGCCTTAAAAATAAGCATCCTTATAATTAATATCTTACGTAATCAATGATTTTAGATTTTTTTTCTCATACGCTGATTCAACGTAATTATAAAAGAGGACAGGTCAATATTGATCTATTTTGGGACTATTTAAAGTCGATAACGGCATTATTTCTAGTTTTTTATCTGAACATATTACAAAAAAACTTTTATGAAAACAATATGAAATTTGTCAACGGCGGATATACTTTTTTTTCGTGGCATGCCAACTCTATAGCGTAACAAAATTAACATTATAAAAATAATGCGACATACAGAAAAGACAAATGGTTTTTATCACACTATTTTAATCTTTTTTTTGGATTCAACACTAGTGAGCTGGGTCGGAAAATATCATATTTTTCTTTACTCGTGTTACATAAATTATTACAACCGTTGTCTTTGTTTAAGTTCTCGTAGTTGGGTTGCACCCAGGAATGGTATTTGTAACCTTCTTATTTGATGTAATAAAAGTATAAAAGTTATATAGACGATCTGGCTTATATAAAAAATACTTTGTCATAACATTTATATTACCAGAAATAAATTCACAGCAAATATACTTGATACAATAAAGCAAAAATTGTTTTTTAATCTCAATACGGAGGATTTTTTATACAAAAGTGTCTACATATTTTTTGAGAAAGGAAAGGTATCGATGAATAACATAACGAAAACAACTTAACAACCGATTGGGCACTCAACGTGAAATCGTGTATAATTTGAGAAAAGTTTTGGTGAATCGTTTTTTTTTTAGCCCACCGAGGAATTTGAAATCCTAAAATCCCTATACTTTTTCCCCAAAATATCTCCGTGACTTTTTTTTTTTTAGCTCTTCCAAATCCAAAATACTATAAATTTTCGGAATTTGCAAAAAAAATCTCAATCCCGGGATCACGACCATGCCAATCCCGGGATTACGGGATTTGGGATCCCGAGATTGGATACCTTAGTACGGACCGCTAGAATATTAACTGTTTCAGTTCGAAACAGTTGATACTGTTAATACGAACTGAAAAATTCACTTTTACTTCAGAGATTCATTATCAATAACTTGTTTGAAATTTTTCGATAAAAAATATATAAATTCTTTATGTGGCTTTCAATTTAGTTTTTATATTTTTCATTTACAAAATTTTAATATTTGAATACAATTGTATTTTTTAATCTCATACGATTCAAGAGATTGCAATACCAGACGTATATGTATGTATATCAATAGTTGTACCGCTATTAGATTTTTTTTTATAAATCATACAAAATACTACCAATCAGGATCTTACTATCGAACTAACGGTTTCTTAAAATAATAATACATCATTAAAAAAGGTCATTAATTTTGAAATCTTTCAACATTGATTAATACAACTCTCAGGAGTATAAAAAATAATTCAATTCATCCCGAAAATTTGTATTGAAATATGTCATGTTTTCTATACAGCTAAAATTTGGTTTTGGTTAATTTTGAAACTGTAATAACGATATTATTATTTTTAAAACCGGAATTGGTATTGATTGTTAACAATTCTATTTTTTTTCTTTGTACATATGCAAATCATTTTTACAATTGCTCACCATTTTTTCCAATAGTGTTAATTTATAATTTTAATTAAATATCTTTGATTTATTTTATTTTTATTGGCTGACAATGCTTGCGAGACCAGTTTCGAGTCATTACATAAAATTGTGCATTAATATTTGAAGGGATTGCGAAAATTTCAACCGGGAAAAAGGACTTTCTTAAAAAATATATTAAGTTAATATTAGAATATTATTTGGGTAAATAAAATGTCGGTTTATTGACCTTTTTGCACTTAAAAGTTGTGTTTATTTCGTGTTTTAACTTTGGCCCAAAATCATCAAAAAAACGTATTTTGTGCTTCATGTAAAAAAATATGTGTGGGTTACGTCGTTTTGCCTGTCCATGGTCGATATTATAATTATCAATACTAAACTAATTGAGATATCAAATAATTTATATTTGTGAAACATCTCTATGAGAATATATAATTTTATTTTGTATTAAATGTATAGGATCTTATTATTTTACAGGAAATGGTCGTAAGAAACATTGGATAAATAAATGATAAAATATTCAATATTTTTGGTAAACATCCGTTTATTCTAGATACAATAAAATAATAAAACGTTATTATAAATCCAATCGATAGCTATCAGTGCAAACAAGCTAGAAAATATATTTCGTGGAAGTTGAATGAACAAACTTTATTTGGACATTTTTGTAGAAGATTTTAACAACTAACAACTACTAAGGTATAAAATTATGTATTTTAATGTTATGCATTACGTTATAAACATTTAATTACAGTTTGCCGTCATTATTATACAGTGGCAGCATTTTAATCTCCGTAAGTACATACGTTTTTGATTTAAAACTCCGTCTATCTTTGAGGAGCTTTTCGCATGAAGGGTATATGTTGCGTTATATGGAACACACTTGTAGCTCGGCTTTTACACGTCGTAACAAGACACACTACGATGAATTTTAATAACCGCGTTATAAGTTTCCTCTTGATGTAAGCCGACCACAGGTTGCGGTTTTCGGCTTAAATTGCAAGTCGCTAAAATTATAAGAACTCACTTTGCTTGGAGACTGGAAACAAATTTCAAATATTTTACGGTTCCCCGTAGCTAGTGAATGAAAAAAATTGATACGCTGTATTTGGATAAATAAGATTTAAACCCAACTAACTTATTTTATTTGAGACGCGTTTTTTATTTAAAAAAATAAGAAGTAAAAAACTGAATTTTTCAAATTTGATATTAAAATTTTACCGAACACCTTCAGTCGAAATCTTTAAAAAAAATTGGTTGTCTGTAAAGTCGGTTTACGGACGATAGTTTAACGTGACAACGTCATAAGAAAACATTGATGAAATGATTGCATACTTTTATGAATAAAATGGAATCATTTTTATTGAATTATCATTATTTTATATGGATACGAAGAAGGAGTGAAATGAAATCTACAATTTTTTATTGATATATTTTATTCGCACTCATTAATTCAAATATGTTTATTACTTTGATGAACAGTTTATTTACAAGTAACAATGTGCTAGAGATAGATGCGGCACAATCCGAACGGTAGGCCGATCGTGCCTCTCTATCGCTTATCCGCGCTCTCGCTCGCACGCTTGCCTTCGGCGCAACGCAACAAACGGGACAATGAGTCATGTTTTTTCGTGCGTGCAGCGGGCGTCATCGATTTATAAGACGTTGTCACGTCAAAAAGCACATTACTTACCACTTACGATAGCCCATTTTCTTACGATACTGTTTCTCATCTTATGTAACGATGTATTTTTTATTGTGTAATGTATTGTTTATTTGCGTTTGCATGCAGCTATTTATGTTGTTCTTAAACATTATTACGTTGTTTATGTAAGTTCTTCATGACACAGCGAAGAATTTTAATTCTCAAGATTAAATTGTGTCCTTCAAGAAACATGAATAAAATATAATTAAACATATAACTACATTGTGTTGTAAATAAACAAAAAAAAAAAAGTCAAAAGACTGCAGATTTTACCCTTATTTCCGGAAATATTCACGGAAGCGTCACTCATTAATAACAAATGCATAATTCAAGACGAATAAATATTATAATTTGTATTGTTCGTAAACTTGAATACACGACGGTGCCAAAAGACTAACCCCAGGTCTTCAGTGACAAAACGTATGGATATTAATCATATTTGAACGGTTCAAATTTGACATTGCAATTCCATTCAGCACGTTTGTCCTATATCTTAAATGAAAGAAATATTTATTGTTAGATATAAATACATATTCACCTACAGTGTCATAAAAATAATAAAACTGCACAACCATACTGATTTTTCTCTTTCAGATGGTATGCATAATAAATTCTTCTGCTAAAAAAATATAGATACGAAATATATTTTGAGCTAACAAAAAAAACTTTGGTGTGGTATTTTTCCTGTTGTGTACTGATAATGCAAGCGGCTGTCCGGTGTGGCGTTCGCATTGGTTCTATGTTCTGCCAGATGTATGCAATGTTGAATTGCAAACGAGATAATAGCTGTGTAAACATACCTTGCAAAGTTATGATTGCATGGGTACGCTTTTTAATAAACATTATCTATATATTAATACTCGATAATGTCCGTATGATTGCATGATTGCATGATAGTCCGCGATTTTTTTGGTAGAACTCCATTTTAATAAGTTAAAAAATATCAACGTAATAAGTTCTACATTTTTTTGATGGATGAGTTTATAGCTATTTCAGCGTGCGACATAGTCAAAACTATGTTTAAACTTGCATATATACTAAGCTATATATACTACCTTAGAAGAGATACACAATACATCTTGTTATTTGCTTTTACCTCTTAATTTTTATTACAATTATTACATTTATTAAACTTGACTTTAGTGTTTCTAACAACGATAACAAGTAAGGGGTTATTCAAGGTAAGTTAGTTTAAATTAAACAGGTATTTATTATTAGTTACTTTAAGCGTTTTAGTGACGGTGATGGATTAATGATTGTTCATTTAAGATGTCGTTAGTTTGATTAAACCTGCTAATTTCTAATTTTTCAAGTTTATTAATATGATAACAAAAAAATAGTAATATACTTCTCATATAGTAATGAAATCAAAAAACAATTTAGTAATAAATGTAAATATTTTTTATTAAGTTTATTAATAACTTCAGTAATATTTAATTTTCCTGTTTGAAGCCGTACGTCAGTGACCGGAGCATATTCGGTTTGCAAAACCAACTCGCATGGTCCGACAAAACTGATGGTCTGAATAATACGCTACGAGATTAGCTCACTGGAAAACCGCTTTACATCGCGTATTTTACGCTTTATTCCCATCCCTATGTGAATATGATATCAGTTTACTTAAAAACTGCAGCTAAACGAATAATTTAAACTACCTACAGATAAAAAAATAGTTTAAGAACGAGTTTCTTTCGATTTTATTTTTAGATATTAGATAAGTTTAAAATTAAATCCTTTTTTTTAAATGCCAGGAAAAAATACGTTTAAAAGTAATTGAAGATAACAAATATATTTAAAACGGTTTCTTCTATAGATTACCTTTTTATGAAGTCTTCAGTAGTCTAATACAACATGAAAAAATATAAGCCGCTTAACAAATTTTGGTTTGTAAATTAATCCACCTTTTTTCAAACAAAGTAAGTATTAAAGATTTTGTGGAGAATTGTAGAATTAATTGCCTTTAGACACAAATACATTCATCGATTTTAAAACAGAGCGCCAAAGCTTTTAAAAAGTCAAAGGGCAGACTCTCTTACCTTTTTTCAATTTCAAACCACTCGGGAAGATCATATGCTTGATGCTCCTGGTTTCAACATTTATTTATAATTATTGAACAAGTTTTTATGAAATTAAAAACGGCCATGGTACTTAACGTGAATAATTGTATTTGATATTGGCTTCTTTATTGCCTATGTGTAATCATGTGTGGATATCATGTGGGCCCTCTAGAGATGTAGTGAGCTAACTAGTAAAATGGTATAACTTTTCTCTTACAATCACGTCTTTATTTGGTGTTTTGGTGGATTGCATATTTATATTTTACGGAGATAACCCTATTGAGGTTACTTCACTTTTACGATACTTTAAGACGTGAAAAATATTACAACGCATCTTACTTTTTTATTTATAAAATACCACATGACTCACTTCACCTCCAATGGACACATATGATACATATTTTCAGGGAGTAAAAGGAAGAAGTAGTTAAGATTACAATCATTTATTTGCAGGAATGTCACCCAATTAATCTCATTTGTTCGTTAAAATTAGGGTTCAGTGTAAAAAAATCTTTATTGTAAAGTTTTTCAAATGCAGCAAATTTCTTAACTTTGATACCATATTATTTAAACATTATTTCGTCAAAACTGAGCTTTAATGTCTTCGACAAATTAATTTGAATAAAAAAATCATGTCTATGTAATTTTAAATATAATTTATTTAATCAGATACTAGATTATTTTAGAACGTGTGAAAAGGGAGTCAAACAAAACATGTGTAATAACATATTTATTATTTTAATTTATACATAGTCTTAATATAAAGATTTTATAAACGGCAATTTTACAAACAAAAACATTTTATATTATAAAAAATATTGAATACACAATTATTGAAGGATAATCAAGGTTTTGGTAGGTGATGTTTTTGGGGTTTTTCTTTAATACACTTAACTATTTACGTATGTAGATTTCATGTTTTTCTCTCCTAATTTATTTTATATGAATTTTTTATAAGAAAAAAAAACTAAAAATTAACGATTTTAATTTATGGAATTGTATGGTTTTGTTATTGTTAAATAAGTTTTAAATAAAATAATTAATGATTTGATCAGTAGATTGTCAAGATGAATAATATATATTACACAGTTTAATAAAACAAGCACATTTATAAAATAATAACATATTATTTTTTTACTTTGCATTTCATAAGCATTTTCACCAAAATAATTTATTATGGTATTGTACATTTACACTTTATATCTAGGTAGTTGAAAACATCTGATATATTGGCACGCTTTATAATAATACTATAAGTAAATTAAATATAAAATACTTACTGATGATAATGTGTGAATCAAAATTCATTGAGAAGAAAATACTCTACATTTACAGTAACACCTACAAATTGACTGGCTTTTCACAAGAAATAAAAACACAATATTTACACTTATATCGTTAATCTTAAATGGTATTTTTTTTAAATGATTAGATCTCGCATTTAATGCTATAACTTAAAATCACTCAATGTCATATTATAATAATGTTTTTATTTCACCATAACATAGATAAATGTTTTTGATAAGTTTTGGTAACATTCATAAATTTATTCACTATTCTATAAACTCCTTTTTATTTTATCACTGAACATCTTTGGAATTCACTTTAATATTATTCCTAAAAGGGGCGGACTCTGAAGTAAGTTTACACGTCGACTGGCGGAAAATTTCAACTGAAAGAAAAAAAACAATTATTAAGATTCTAATTGAGTAAAGAAAAAAAATATTCTAAAAAATGTGAATAATAAACAAAATCAATTAAAAAAACTTTATAATTACACATATATTTTAAGAATAAAAATATTGGTTGTGAAGTATTAGAATGAACTATAAATGAGTCCAACATAAGAACAGGTGAAGCTTTCGAGATGAGCTTGTGTGAGTTAAATTGCCACAATCTTGAAATATAGATAAATAAATACTGAATCAAAAAATCGCAAAACTAAATAATAACTTCATAAAAAGGTTAGCTTTGAATTATATGCCTACCTTCCATGAAGAACAATCAGCAATGTCAGCATCCAAAGCCTTCCAGGCGACTGGAAAATCCACGTCGCTGAAGAAATTCCTTTACTCACTGATGAAGCTTGAACTCGGTCGGCTCGAGAATTACTGGTGGACGCCACATCTCTTGTCTTAGTGTAACTTTTTTGTCGCTCTCCTTGAACGCTTTCTTCATTACTTTTCCAGTAAACGGTTGCTATGGTGGCTAAGCACTGACGAAAAAAAGAAAAATAATGAATGCTAACAAAAAATGGCATGTCGTTTCAAAATATTTAATGTTAGTGATTTATTTTGAAGAAGAGTTACAATTTTATTAAAGTATCGTCGATCAATTTGGCGGTAACCTTGTACTACAAGGTTATCGTCGTTTACAAAACTATATACAATTTGATTTTTGAAAATACTTATTGTACTCTTGCATACAAATTTTACTTTGCAAAAACACTATACCATCGATACAAGAATTGAACCTATGAGGGAATAAGTCCAGCTGCAGAAAAATATACATATTTTTTCAAATATTTGCCACAAATGTTCACAGATTTCAAATATGTAGATATATTATTTACCTTTAACTTGAGATCTCCTTTCTTAAAATGCTTCTGCCTAACTCTGAACTCCAGTCCAAGAGTCGTCACTTCCATGTCATTTTCCGTTTCCATGATATATGGACCTTTCAAAAGAACTGTGTTAGCCGGTTCACCGTTAACAAACCAGCTTAGCTTCGCAGCAGGTTTTGATTGCCCTGAAGTGCAGTTAACCCGAACATAGTCCCCGATTTGATATCGAGGTCTAGACCCAGTGATCATCGGCCCATATTCTGGTAACGCTGTTAAAGAAATAGTAAATAATGAAAATTGTTGCATTTTTTTGTTTGTAAGACGTTTTTATTTTAATCTTATTTAAGGGAATATATCTGCTGAAATTCCTATGCGGTGACATCTTTTCATGTAACAAAAACCACCAATATGTATGTAATTAAATTAATAACATATATTTACGAGCCATTCATAAGGAATTTAAAATGCTGGTTTGAATAAAATAAAATTCAATAAAGAAACTTTAGCTTTATCATAATTAATTAAGTGAAAATTAATTTCATTCGCAGATAGTTATGAGTGGCTGAAACTTCTCGTACTTAACTTTCGACTTTCAAACAAATTCGTTTACTTGTGCTAAGCCGGCAACCATGACTTTTGAAAATATTTTATAAAACAACACACGCGCAAATATAAATAAATACGTAATAAAGATACGTTTTTACTATATATGGAACGTTTTTTTTATTTTTATATAAAACATTCTAATCAGAAATATACTTTCACTATTATAAATTAGTTTGCAAATTCTTAAAGAGACGCTTGTACATATTTTTTAAAATATATTATTTCATTCAAATACATTTATTCTATATTCTGCTGGTATTCATTCAATAAATAAATAATAATTAAAACGTACTTTTATATTTTTATTTGTCAAGTTGTGATATTACAAAGCCCGATGGACACAGTTTCTTAACTATTTTTAGTACAGTTTTACTAAAGATTTGATAAGCTGAAGTATTAACCCCTTACGAATACTGATTTTATTTGATCTGCTTATTAAAGTGTACTTTTACACAATATATTTTGCTTGGGTTTTTTTTTGCTCTCAAATTTTTTTTTTTCAATAAAATAATTCATTACATATTTTCACATATTTTTAACACCGACATACTTTTTTTAAATTATGAATTTTCAAAAGAAATATCACAATGCCACAAGTTATTTTATACGATTTTGTTTTCATCTGTTAATTAGGTAAAGCAGTTTTGAATCATATATTGTATATTATAAAAGAAAATTATATTACCTACTACAGCCATATCTCCATGATCAGACACTGTTTGAAACAGTGGGGCTTCTCCGGAAACTTCACAGCGGTATCGACCTGATGAAGTTAATGCCACAGGTCCCATGACCACTGCTACGTTGGTTGAATTTTCCAGCTGAAATATATCAATTATATGAATCTAAAACCACAACCATAATTTCACTATTTATCGAAAAAACATTTTTTTTAAATCAGAAAATATGAAATATTTAAGCAAAGTTTTGTAATGTATGGAGAGATTTAGTAATACTATTTTTAATATTATGTATACGCTGCTTAGCGAAAAACATTACTATGTTATATTTCATGTAAAGACAATCCTCGCAAATAAAATGGTATTTTTCTAGAATTTACAAAACTTTTCCCTAATAAATAAAAGACGTGGCTTTTTGTCGTGAACTCTGGATCCTTCTTGACCAATTCCGTTTCTTAAATAAAACAACAGCTATTGATAAAAAAAGAGTCAGCGCTACTTTAAGGAAAGGTTTACCGTATATCTTTGAATTTCAGTACACTGATATGTATGTATCTGTTTTAATCGAATAACAACAGACTGTATTATTATTCAAAAAAAACACTATGGTAATAAATTAAAATTTATTAGTTTTACGGTAAATGTTCTGTCATTCAAAAATGACAAAAAATAATTATTCTTTTAAATGCGGTCGTGATCAAGACAAATCAATTGGAACAACTCTCACTTTATACAGGTCTAGTTAGGTGGTATGAATAAATATATATCAGTAAACCATACGCTAAACTACAAATGTGAAGGTATCCCTCACCAAACGAGCCTTCCTTCAGTCTCATTTTTCTATAATTACCCTAAATATATGACTCACTCAAAACACTGTAGCGCAATTGAGATTCGGGCTCGGGCTGGGCCCAGGCAAGAATGTTTTCTTCAGAAAAATATTTCAGACTTTGTTCGTGTCATAAGACAGCCATGCGGTAATATTATTCGTAACTAAAAGTTATTATTCGTAACGTAAGAAATAGAGAATCTGGGCTTCGGGTCGGGTTCGGGTAACAAGTGTGGTATTCGTCTTTCGGGCTCGGACCGGGTAATTTTGTAAAATTTCAGCTTGAGTAGACCTCTAGTATGAGAACGTATCGATACAATCGGGAATGAGCATTTTTAAAAAGCCATTTTAAGAATAATGAAATAATATAAAATTTAATAAAACTATACGCCGTCACAGTTTTCAAAATTAAGCCGATAGAAAATTAAAAAGCTTTACAATTAAAATTTACATTGTTTCAATATTACAGTCAAAATAATAATTATAAATCTGACGATTTATCATGTATAATACACATAGCTACAAAAAGTTGTGAATTGAGTACGATTTAAATATTTCTTTTCAAAGAACGATAATTTTTCGATAAAAAACATAATTTAATTTGAAATCAAACTGAAATAAAATTTGTTTCATGTTGAAAACAATTACAAACACTCAATCAATCAAATGTCGGAAAAGAAATATTTTACAAAGTAAAATGATTGATTTTATAATATAAGAAAACTCAGCAAGTATGTTAGAAACCTTATATTCAAATCAAAAGCATTTTTAACTTCAGTGCTTCGTCTTACATAGACTTTATAACTCGATTGCGTTAGTGTAGGAAAAATATTTTTTTAATTAGTCGAAGTACTACGAATGAGAACAACAACTTAAAGTTTTATTAACATGCGTTATAAGAAATCCTAAAATTTCAGATTATTTAACAATTCATTGTAATTAAAACACTATAAACTAGCAATATTGTCATTTTTTTTACACTCTTACAATTTTTATACTACTCGAAATATGCTGACAAGAGCGAGGTATTTAATTTGACAGTCTAATAAAAAAAATAAGAGAACTGAGTTTTGAAGCAGTGGAAAGTGCAGTTGAAAAGAACGAACGCCCAATAATAATTATCACTTATATATTATTGCTCTCAGCGAATTCTGGCAACAGTGGAATGTCAGTATATTATATAAATTGAGAATTCTTTCGGAATCATTTTTCAGAAAGATGAATCGACCTAGAAAAAAACAATTATTTCGTCAAACACTACTACAACCAATTTTATTTTAAGGAGCTGATGAGATGGAAACGTCACAGAAATATTACTGTAATTATCAACTAATTACAACGATTATCTTTATTAAAACTTATTTTCAAATAAGCGATTTGACAGATTTCAAAGAAGAACTCCTAAGAATTGCATCAAAAAGTTTTTTTATATAAAATCTATTCTTATTATAAAAAAAATATGTAAAATGAATGTTTTTTAATATCATTTTAAGCGATGTTATAAATAACGTCAGTGATATTAATAAATATTCATTAGTGTACTGATAATATCCTCGTTCTATTTATTCAATAAAAACTGAAAGCATGATTTTTATTATTTGTGTCAATCATAAATTTTCCTCAATGAAGTATTTACATCGAAATATCACTTGAGCGTTCCACAAAGCCAGGGATTATCGTCGCTAAGTAGTCGCAAAATACGATTAGTCTCAATACGGACTTGGGCTAATGGCCAGATTGCATGCTCGATTATTATTTTTATTGTTTTCATACAAATCAACGTTTCATTGAAACTTTCCCACGGAGCTTTTTTTACGTCCGGCAACTTCCGATTCTTGTTCACTTTTCGAATTAAATGCTTACGGAAATCTTTTACAGTTTGCTAGAGTTATGCGCTATTTCAATTATATTGAAAACTTTGTGGCATGTTCAACGTTCAACTAAAACTTTGGAGTTTTGTGCTAATCGTTTTTCTAAAACAATTTTAATGTTTGTTTTTTATATAAATAATTTACAATCAAATATATTTTACGCTTAAAGATTAATACGTATATTATCAAATATACTTTTGTTTACAGCCAAGCTTTGAAAACATGTATTACATAACGTTAAAAATCCATAATTTTTAGGCCTTTTTCTTCAGCGATCCATCACTGACAAAATAGCTTTTTACGATTAAAATTACAGAAATATACGTAAAAAGATATTAAAAAAATATATGTTTAAAACCACTTACGCGTGAATGCTAAAACACAAAATAAAAAAGATTATGAAATAGTAAAAATTTTAAACATTACTTTTAACTCACCTTTAGGGTGTTCACTGTCAATACTAATATAATGGTGGAAAGGCATTATATTAGTAAAAACACAATATTCCTTTGTACTTCATTCCACTTTATTCAATATGTCAGGACCGGTTTCGCTCATTACGAGCATCAAAATAAACACACTTTTGATATTGGTAGAAATTTTAAAGTTCTACATTTAAATAACAAGTCTGTCAAACTAGACAAACAGGAAATCCTAGAAATCAATAGATTCAAATTTTTACCTGATTCAGATCGTTTGAACGATCAAATAATATTTGCTAGTTCCCCGTTACTTTATCCATTGCATTAGACCTTGTTAACTATTCTTTTATATAAATTAATATATATATATATATATTTCTTTTGTTAGAATTGATGTGGTCTTTCTTTTTCAGAATCTTCCTGGCTGTCGATTTTGTTTAAGTATGTACACACACCGACCACTTGGAAGCGGGGAAAAACAGGAAACTATCATTAAGCCTATTCACTTTACTAATGTAGCATTTTATCACTTTGTCAAAAATTTCCCAAATTTTAATTACATATGTTTGTAATTATTTTCAATCGCCATTCTAAATTTATTAATCTGAGATGACTTTTTATTTATATGTTAGATGTGTTAAACATTTTAATTTTGTGTTATTTTAGAATCACTTTTAATGTAATTGGTAATTTCTTTTCAATGCCAATTGTTGTTTATAACTGTCCATTTTTGTATAAATAGCATGGTTAAATTATATTTCTTATCAGTTGACGATGCTCGTAATGAGCGAAACCGGTCCTGACATATTAAATAAAGTGGAATGAAGTACAAAGGAATATTGTGTTTTTACTAATTACTTTTAACTGTTAATTTTTTAGAGATTGGTATTGCATTTACTAAAATAAAGCACCATTATTGTACCGATTTCATTTTTTTTAAATAACCTGGAACGGTCATCGCAATCATTTTTGAAAACGGTATTTTTTTAAATTGTGGAATTGACTTGAAACAAAACATGTCTTAACAATTTAAGCACACGATGAATACAGATTAAAATAATTTTTATAGCTATCAATCGTGTCGGGTGGCATATTAACTAAGTACAGTACGCTTTATTTTATGACTGTCGCAGTTTAAAAATAAATATTGTGTCAATGGCTACTTACGTCGACGATAACACCCGGCAAATCAAAAACTTGAGTCGGTGGAATGTCTCTGGGGATGTATCTGAAGAACTCATTGCCATCTTTATACCACTTGACAGAGTAGAGATGTTCGCCGGGTTCCAGCTCGTATTTGCACTCCAGTCTCGCCCAAGTGTTGTGTACTGAGTGTGAAGGTATCCTCAACTCAACTAGACGTAAACTGCTGACCCCGACTGTAAATAAATAAAAGAAAAAAATAAGAAATCGAATACTTAAACGGCAAAATATCGTGGTCAAATTGTTCTGATAGTAAAAAATATTTATATTTTGTTTTTCATTTTCACTTTATACTGAAGTATCGCATATTAATATTTACTCGACCAATCAAAATAAATAAAACTAAGACTTTACTTGACGAAAGCAGCGGCTTCTTTTTGCTAAGTACATATTTCAATCATCAAAAAATACATATTATTCAATTTTATTTTATAAAAAACTAAGGAAATTTCAAATAAAGAACATATTATGCTTGGGAAAGAGAGTATTAAATTAGAATAGACTTTTTCAACTGTATATTTCTTTTTATCATGTTCAATCCCAATTTAGAGTATATCGACCTGTAACAGACAAAAAGTCGTAACCGACAATTTATAAATTTACAGGAGAAGGTTTTTTTCTAATTATGTTCAAAAAAGGAATTTCTTAAGTGCGGCTAGTAAATAGTAATATATGGTCAATGCCTATCCTGATATTACAATTTTATGACTACTTTCAGATCTCTAGATCAACGTTTCTCAACTAGGGTTCACGTGACACAAACGATAACAAGTAAAAAACTAAAATGCACAGGCCCTAAAAAAAGATCAGACGAATGAGATAACGCTCTAAATTTTTTGTCACTGACGTGTCAGACGATATTGAACAATTTACTGATTTATGTTTGATCTTAAAACAAATACACAATTAAATTATAATAAATTCTCAAATCATCAAAAAGGATTTTTTTAGGATGAACTTTTCTTTACTACAAAATGAATACAATAAAATTATCATAAACATAACGTAGTAAAGCTTCCTAGCTTTAGTTACTATTGTTTATTGCATATACGTTATGTAAATAAGGTTTTAGTTTGTTGAGTTTGTTTTATTTTCGTGTTTACATTAAAACAAAAATAAATTTATTCACTGTGTAATTATGTAAATTTAACTTGTCCTTAACGGCTATTGAGTTTTATTGAGTCATTAAACTTAAAATTAATTGAAATTTGAACGATCATCAAACACTCTAATTTTGATAATTAAAACCGTCAGTCATACTGAATTAAATTCCATTTACTGTGTAATAGTGAAGATTCTCAAACGCTTGGTAACTGAATGACGACACGGGTGTTTCATTAGTGTTTATACATATTTAAGGGCCATCTGGAATGTTTCTTTTAAGATATTGCGAAAAAGTCATATTAACTCATTAATTTTCAAGCAGTAGCGCAGAAAATACTGTGCTGAAATACTTAATAATATCATTATATTTTTACAGATTGCAGTCGTAAAATGCCGTTGTAGATATACCATTGCGTATACATATATGAAATATTGACCACAACCATGGTAAAAAGACATTGGTTGTAGCTTAGGATGCCACATATTGTATAGTAAACACTCTGATACTACTCCGTAATCACACTTTACTCATCATCAGCCATTATGAGGCAGATATTATTGCAGGGGACCAAAAAAGCGACGTTGCTTTGTTCTTTTTATATCTTCTACAAAAAAAAACGAAAAAAGTTTTATTTCATATAATTAATTAACCACAATTATTTTTATATCGGGTCGTATGGCGCAGCGGTTAGCGTTGTCGGCTTCCGTGCCAGGTCTCGCGAGTTCCCAATATGAACAACATTTTTCAGTCGATTTATCGATTTCTGTTCGAAGGCATGGGTGTTTGTGATGTCTACAAATTCTTTCCCTTCCACCCTTCAGATTTAGCTCCAAGTGACCGCGATAAATTTACCACTAGTTCTGTCTTAGCCTTATCTTTCTATCCCTACTACTCTCTTTGAAAATGAGAAATTGAGCTACTTATTAAAAAAACAGCTCTCGTAAAAAGCTTATGGTGAGATACCTCCATTAGGAGGAAATTTGCTCTACATTGGGAATGGACATGGGAAAAAATCAGATATTTCACACCTTGATATCAAATTATATTATATGGTATCTGTCCGTGTACACACTGATAAATTTTGCCTATTTCCATATCAAATAAAAAAAAAACCTATATTTGTATTATGTATTTACATTTTTGGTAAGTGCATTGCCAACATAGTAGTGACTAGTAATTGATAAAATAAATCAACTGATATAAATATTTTTTTCTTTTCAGAGAGAACGTATAAAATTCTGCACCTTAGATATAAATAATCATTTGTACTAATTGCTTTCATTGCTATGAAAAGTACGTGCGTTTTTATCCCACAAATAATCAAATAAGGGAACGTTCTGTATTAAAAAAAACAGTACATAGAAACACCATAGTAGAATAATTTATTATTATTATCCTTCAATTTATATGCTGTGCACTTGGATATCCGTTTGGCTAAAAGACGTAACGATTAACAGGCCATTCTTTATTCTTTGACAATTTTGTAAAAAAAAAATGGATACATTTATAAATTATAATTACTAAAAATCTAAAAACTTTCAAACAAGATAAGACCTCACTTTTAAGATGTTCACTGTGGACACTTAGTGGAAAAATCATTATATTAAGTAAACAAAACACTGTTTTGTACTAATTTCAGATTGATTTATTAGGATCAGGGTCGGAATCACTCATCACGAGCATTCTCAGCCATTAAGAATATATGTACATTAGCATGGGTTATGATGCAAAGTAAGACTGTCACTTTAAATAACCATTTTATATATTTTCATAAGTTGCTCTTAATAAATATAATTGGAATTTGTACAAAATAGCTATTTTTTTGAGATAGACCTTTTGCAGTACATTTATCAATCAAAAAATTTGTACTCATTAACAAAAGTCATTGGTCGCCTGAGACCTTAAACCTTAAAAAAATATGTGTTTTTTTTTGTTATAAATTTTCCTTTTTTAATAATACTGCTGTTGTGAGAAATGTGACTTGAAGATTTTAAGAGCTTGTTTATATTTCAAATAAATTACATTACTACGAATTAAAATATAACGTAACATTACATAGTATATCTGTACAATTTTTTTGAGATATCCCAGTACGACTTTCACGCGACAATATATAATATTATATACGAAAGAAGTGATTTAAAAATGCTTTTGAAAATATACAATATACATACTCGGTCCGCCTCTATAACGTTGTAGCCTCTGTATAAAATATTCATAATATGAATTTACCCCCGTTGAATAAAATTAGCTGTATACCACTGATCAAAATAAAGCGCAATTAAGATAACGAACAGAAAACCGTAATAAAAGCAACGCATGCGATGTATTAAATGGAATCACAATCATAAACTTAATCAAATCAATAAAAGTAGTAATTTATCAACGGACATACCAGGAAAGCCATGTGCTTTAGGGTGGAGAGTGAATTAACGTAAGCAAATAATATAATCTATACATGAATGTTTTTTCACGAAGGAAAAAACACGCGCTATGAATATTTGTATTGGCATATACCGTGAGAAGTACACAAACAAATGTACAAAGCCAGTTAGTTTATTTTACCCGTTGGGAAATCAATTATGTTATATTAAAATAACCGAGCACGACTTGTTAAATAAAAAGTTCAGTTATTAATAAGTAAAAGATGTGTGTATGATCAAAAAAATAAAATAAGGACCACCGCTTAAATTATTTGTGACTGAGAAGTTAAACAAAGAAAATGTTTTTAGAATATTAATTTAATTAAATAACGTAAGGTACTATAAATAAATTAATTATTTAAAAAAGTAATCAATGTGGTACAACCAAAGAATTTCTTATAGCTACATATTGATTGTAGTCAGGCAAAAAGAATAAATCCTTAATTTTTTCAAAATAACTTTTTTATAGTTATAATGTATACAAAATAATACATCTTCTATCAATTTTTTTAACTGCATAAAACACAAGTAAATATTTTTTGTGCACAAGTTTGTGCTCAAAATCATTGAAAAAAGTTTTTTCTTTAATGTGTGGATAACGTCCCTTTACATTTCTCATGTCGTATATTATAATAATAGTAAGATTGTGAAATATTTATCAGCAGATTAAAATTATTCTGGTGGAATAAACCAAATTGCTATCTATACCCATAAATCAACCAATGAAATGAAAGCGATAAAAAATATTGTCAAAATCTGATCAATAACAATATTATTAAAAATATCGATTGAAAGTGCTTGATGTAATTTCAATATTAAATATGAACCGTTCTGATTTTGTTTATTTCTATCAGTCACAAACGATCCGAGCTTCCTTTTTTCTGCTGCATACTTGAAGATGTCTAAAGGTGAAACTAAGACCGCTTATAACAAAACTTGTGGTAGTGTACAAAATTTTAATGATTCAAATTATATATTATGATTGTTTGGATTGGCATTTACTTGGTAGAATTTCATTGTAATGGTGTGAAAATTGCAAAATATTAAGTTGTTCAAGAAATATACAATATTGTTTTTTACAATTCTTTTTTGTTACATTATAAACAATGTTAACGATAGAATTATTTTTAAATTTAACTTAATGTTAATATTTTCCAAACATACTTCTCCGTAAACTGATTCAGTTTGTTTATTTTGAACGTCCATCAGAAATTACTGTATGTCTCACTAATATTGTGGTAAGTTTATTCATAAATCTTGCTGTCGAAAAGCACGCAATGGCGCTCCACCCCTAGAAATATACGGAGGGTAAATAATATTGGCGACTTATCTTTGTTAGCGCGATCTTTGCGCACGACTGCTTTCAACATCTTTATACGAATTTCATGCGTAATAAAACGAAACGGGCCGATCCGCGCATTCATCTTTTGTACAAACAACAGGCAGCCTCTATTAATATTGGCTGCGTATTGAGATAACATTTAAGCTTGTGATATTGTTTTTAGAGGCATTATGTATTGGAAAATGTCTAACGTTGGGTTTATGCTCCACAACGTGGCATTTAAATCTTACTGAGAACGATTGTTTGTTAAAATATTCGATATACGAGTACGGTTACCATATTTTTGGAGAAATTAAAAACAAATTAGAAATAGTTTTACAGTGTAACTATTCAAACAACTAATACGTTTTTTACGATCTCATTACGGAATAAAGAAAATATAACGTCAAAGAACACCATTGAACAATGAAAATAAAATTTAGAAAATTAAATATTAGTTTTTCCATGAAATTGTAAACTTAATTAAGCAAAACCAAAAATATACAACACGAGCATACGTAAATTAAAGAAACCGGTGCCGTGCTACTATAGATCGCTTAAGAAATTAAAGATACATAATGTATAATATCTTTGAGAGTTGCTGTTCATATCAATCGTCAATTTTCGGTTTACATCCATTAAATATTAAACATAATGGCATTTTTAAAAAAATTAAACAAACCTTATGGACAGGCGTAGCAAACAAAAGATTGTTCTCTTAAATAATAGACACATTGTCACCATATAATATGAGAAATGCCTCAAAAGCCAATTTCATCAAACAATAATATTTTGTCTAGCTCGTCGAAAGTATTTGGAAATTGAAGACATAAATTTTCAATTTGATTTTTTAAACGTACTGTCGTAAGAAGTAGATGGTGGTTGTGAGGTATTTTTTTTTTGAAATAGTGTACAATACGAGAATAAAATATGTTCCTTAAATAAAAAAAGAGTTAGTTTATTGAAAACAAATAATAGGACACTGTTCAAGAATGTTTCTAGTGTTCTATCCACTATATTCAGTAAGATTTTAGTAGAATAGGATTATAATAAATACCTTAACCGACATATGTACAATCAATCGATTGTATTACTTATTCAGACAACTTTTTTTTGTTAAAAATCTTCGTTTCCTACTCGAGCGACTTCTGTAGGATCTTTTCCATTAGAGAATTTCAGGGCTTCTCGTAACTTTTTAAAGCAGTGGACTTAAAATTAAAGCATTTTAATAATTAATATAATATGGTATAAATTATTTGTATTAACAATATAAATTTAAAATTAAACAAAGCTTTTCTTTAAATAGTCTCTTACTCTTGTTATGTTGTTTATTTCAGTCTTGATCAAATAAATGAATATCGTTTTAATGTATTTCAGATTTATTTTATTAAATTCAGATTAGAATTTAGATAATACAATTTATAATCTTTACGTTGAAATGTTAATTTTCTAAAATGCTGTGATTTGTTTTTTCATCGCAGCAACCGATTTGAAATTATAATGCATTATATGCAAATATTTGCATAAGTTTTGTGTACGATAAATACACAAGTAATATTGCCATTTTACTATTAAAATTTACAAATAAACAATATTTACCATTAATACATTCCGCAGTTAAACAAATTACGCATAAATTAATTATATGATGAACTTTATTTAGAATTATTTGTTTATTTATAGGATGCTTTTTGGATGCATAAATATTTACGGTTTACCATAATCAAATACATTTGGAACATTTCTTTTTATAAATCATAAAAAAACTGCTATAAAAGTGGTTGAATCAACATAGAAAAAAGTATATACTTCAACTATCCGAGGTCTTATTTTCGTTGCGTGCATGATACCCAGCAACATAAGTATCTTTTGTAACATAATAATTTTATATTTGGAGATAAAATATTCATAAATTGAACGAGAATATTCTTGGCATATATATATAAATTTTGTATTTTGTCAAAACTACAAAACGAAACATATTCAAACTGAAAATAAAACAAAACTCAATCGATAATTTTTAGAGTCACTATACAAGGTAATTGACCAACCACTGTGAAAAAGATCACAACATAAAACTACTGACTCAAAAGGCATCTTGCAATCTTCTAGATCTATTAGTACGGCCTTAAATGATTTTTTTTTTCTTATTCGCATTCCTTGCATTAATTTGCAAACGAGTATAATTTCAAATTCAAATATTTTAAATCGATGATTTTTTAATTCTTTAAAGTTTTCTATTTTCTGAAAGATCGAATCAATTATCAGTCTAAATGTTCTGTTTAGGCAAGTGTCTAATTTTTCATACATCTGACGTTATCTGTATAATTTCAAATGTTATAGTATGAAAAATAACTTTTTGTAAAATAAATTATGCCTGGCTTACCACAATCACTCTGAACCCTTCAACTTCATATTGTGTAGGCTATTTCTAGTTTAACATGAAACAATTTACTGCAAAAAGCCGAAGGGCATCTCTACGTAGTATTGGTTTGAGGGTAACAGTATTTGGATTCTCACTGTAATATACCCAATAACTTTCAAGTTAACCCTTTAAAACAGAGTTACTCATCGCTATGAACGCGGTCCATTTACGACACATACGGCTTTCTTTCCCCTCCAGTTTATCTACCACTATATCTACCCTTTCAACTTCAATACTATTTCATGTATTCGATGAAGTTGATGATATTAAAAAGCAAAAAAAAATACTATACAATAAAATAAAATTTACCTACATTTTTTCCTCTTACTGTTACAATTCGTCATTGATCTTAGAAAAAATATTGGGGCTATAAAGATAACTATAATAATGCATAGTATCAATGGGTAATAAATTAAATGAGAAGTTCTAAAAACTGTGCAATTATTATTGTCTCCAAGTGATCACTCAAATAAATAAATAATTGTTTCAGCAAGCCATTAATTATTTAAACTTACACAATTGTAAAATTTAAATAAAACCATTAAATAGTCATATTGTCTAGAAAGGTTAATCTTAATTTAATATTTACAGGTTATTTATAAAGTCCGCTTTACCGCTTCGAAGCTCGATTTAATATTTGAATCTTTGAGCGAATTTTAAGTTATTTCAGCTGCCATTCAGAAAAACAAAAGAATCATCATTATTTCCAAGAAGTAATTCTATTGAATATTCAAAATATTAACTAAGTTCAATGTTTTGTTTAAGAAAATGAAAGCGGCTTATGTTTAGCCATTCGTGAAATGTTTTTTTGATACAAATATATAACGCTAAGAATATTAGAACTGGTTTTCTCAAACGTTTGATTTTGGATGAATTTTTAAATACGTTAACACAATGTGGTGAAAAACAACTTTGATAATACTTATATTTTTTTATGGTAATTAAATAAATAATACTATGTGAATGTTTTGTTTTAAAAATCATGAGGACTCGATAGATATAACTACATTAATGACAGACCTAGTGTCTAGGTACTCGAAGTCACCAACCACCACACATGCTTCGATATTAAATCAGACGATGGCAAAAACTTTCAGTATAAATAAATAACGTCCAAATTTTGTTCATTCGCGCAAGTTTTGTTTCTAACGACCCAGGTTTTGCCTTAAGCCATCTTCAGACGTTCAAGTGCACGGATGGAATTTAACTAGTATTTAGAAAATAAGCGTATCGTGTTTATATAAGAGATAAATGTATCACTAAGTTAAAAGCCAAAAGTTCGAATCTTCAAATGAAAACTTTGATTTATTGATTTTCCAATCGATTTATAGATGTTTTTCTACAGTTATTGATATCTTCAATGTATTTATTGCTAACTATATACTTCATATTATATCCATTTTATGCAACGCAGAGAGAAGATAACCTTACTACCAGTACTTTCCTTACTTTACCCTTCTTTCCGTAAAATCACTTTTAAAAAATTAGCGACTGATTTGGAGTCAGTAATTATTAAAAACTTATGTTGACATGCCCCACCAAAAACATGTTGCGATATGCTGTAGTTTCGGTGTGAAATGTCTTGGAATATAAAAAACTGTAATGTTTATGTTTTGATTAAAACGTTTTGATACCCTGGCTGAGAATTAAACAACCCCACACCGATTCATTGCTACAACGGTAGCCATCCCTTCTAAGATAGATAGCAATGCCACTACCTGTCATATTGCCGTTTGCTACCGCAATGCTTGTCAGGTGATCAAGTCAGGTTTATGGTCGGCAGTAAAGCGTCACGAAGCATTGGCATTTCACGCAATACCACAGTCGGAAAAGTCTGCCATTTGGCAATTGGGTCATCGCCAGGGGCGTATTAACAACAGATATGCGTACAGAATATTTTAATTGTAAAAAAAATGTTTTGTATTCGTTCTGAATCTCAATAGCATGATTAGAACCGGGTTTTCCAAACGCTAGAACGTTACGACTAGGGTATCCAAACCCAGGATCGTGACAGTACCAATACCGGGATTTCGAGACTGAGAAAATGAAACATGGAAGAGCTAAAAAAAGATGTCACGCTGTTATTTTTTGTAAATCCGTTTTGAAATTGACATAGAATTGTTTGAAAAATCCCATGATTTCAAAATCGCCAACCAAAAATGTTCTCAACCCCGAATCCCTGTGTATCTACAATTTTATGCTAAGTGTTCAATCCGGTATTATATATAATTAAGTTAGATATATTTTTTTAAATAAGTTTTGTCGGCCACTGTGGTCTAGTTGGTTAGTGCTTGCTGTACTGACTAGATAGGTCTAAGTTCGATTCTCGGCAAGGTCAATGTCAAATTTAGAATTTTTAATTATTATTTGAGACTTAAGACGTAGTTGTTTGTGATGTCAATTTACCTCTAGTTATATCGAAAGCCGTACAATAAATTCTCATCAAGTTTTTCTTGTACGATCTTTT
Source organism: Himalopsyche anomala (assembly GCA_031772345.1). NCBI lineage: Eukaryota > Metazoa > Arthropoda > Insecta > Trichoptera > Rhyacophilidae > Himalopsyche > Himalopsyche anomala. The sequence goes on along the minus strand of CM062828.1, from coordinate 14,719,391 downwards.
AATTGTAAAATATTTAGCAAATTGGCATTACCTGTAATGCTAAATATTTTTTTATTAAAATATTAAATCTTAACTATTACTTACATTAGATGACATATTATTCTGAGTAACTGTAAATTGTTTCAACAGAATCTTCTGTGTGATAATATCACTAACCAAATCTAATACATAATTAAACTATGTTATTTCTCGTTGAAATGTCCGGTTATGTTACATTGATCTGAATATGTCAGCTATTTTGAGTAATCTTATTAATTTTTATAATAAATCAATTTGTATAATAGTAAGGATAAACATTTCATTTGCGGTTTGGAAACTATTCTGCAACGACACAATATGCTTATTATATAGTTATTTATTTCATGTTGATATTAAATCAGTTGTATACGGAAAATAAGCCGGCGTGGCTTTTGATTGAATGGATCCAGCCCTGGCCATCCTTGTACATGGCGGAAACTCGGTTGATATAACCCGCCATTCAAATCACCTTCTCAGTGGGTTTTTCACATTGTTTCAACGGCAAGGGGTTGCTTTTGTTATTAATATTTCTCGCGCATTTGCGATGTTATGTGTGTTATATTTTGATTGTCTCATTTGTTAGATTGGTATCGGATAGCGCAGGCTTAATCAAATTGGGGTCGGCGAGTGTCAATTTAGTTTTATTGTCGTCCTACTTTAGTTTATATTGTACTTATATTTGATTTTTGGCAAAGGTTTTGTCATGTTTTTTACTCAAAAATCTTTCATTACAATTTGATAAAATAGTTTCAAACAGGCAGTAGGTAAAATACAATGTGACATAATTCTAATATTATCGAAAAAACCCGAAAATCTAATAAACAGTTAGTCATTTTTATCCGCTGGAAGATTCAATGATTGACTTACAATTGATCTAAAACGCTACGTATGTCAATCGACAATCTACAATATGATTTGAAACTCCAGTTCCTATATTTCTTACCCAATTGACAGTTACTTTTGAAAGGCATGCATTGTACACTGTATTACATTAGTTGTGACACATCTTTTGCCTATTTGAAGATCAAGATCTAGACTACAAGTAGTTTAGGGACAAAGCGTGAGTCACGTCTAAATATACAACCAGGGTTAAAATCAAGTAATCAATAAAAAAATATATTTCATACAGTTAATAAAATATGTATTTTGTCTTTAATAATTAAATATCGGACGCGTTACTATAATATGTTTCTGGCTACATATAAAACAATGTAGTTTATAAGTTTTTTTTTATATATATACAAATATATTCCCGACCTACTTTCAACATATTCCATTTATTCAAAAAAAGTCCGCCTAATAATATATTAATACAAATTATAGTTTTATGTAAATGTGATTTCTTTACTATTATTGTGGAAAAACAATCAATAATCCAAATTTATTTCAAACAATTCAAAATATATTTAATTAAATATAATCTTAAACTGTATATTTTGCTACAGCTTTTTTGTTGTTTATATATATTTTTAGAATGACAATACCAAAAACTATGTCATACGTCATTTACTATAAGCAATAAATTGTTGGTGTGATTTTTATGTTTGATATTAAGTCATAAACTACATAGTATTATAATAATATTACAGAAATTTCCAAGATTACATACATTACAAGATTTCAATCACATAAAATAATTTGTATTCAACTTGGCCGATCGATACAATTATTTTGGTATCTCAATTCGCGATTATAATTCCTCACTTGGCAAATTTCACCCATTCCTTGCAGGCAATTTATAATATGCGGCCACCGTGATACTTGAAATAACTTTGATTCAAAAAGTTTCCGGGCCTGTTCTTGCCTTGTGCACAAAAACCCCATACGAAATATCGAGTTCAATCAGAAAACAAGCCCTCTCGCCAAAATTAAACTTTGCCAAAGTGCTGATTTCTCAATCTGAAAGTTCAAAGTCTTTCGCCTATCGTGGCATGACAATGAATATTTTAATATATAATAAGTGCCGCAAACTTTAACGGCGCGTTAAATTTAACGAAAGAGACAAACTTTTCCAGCGAAGTAAGCCACTAGTTAATCGGAAACGTGAAAAGGCAGATTGATTAATGACGCCAGCTTTTTTTATTAAATAGATTTTTTAATTATTTCAAAGCGTTCTCGGTGAAGCATTTTTTGACTGTTTTTTACAATACAAAACTTTTTAAAAATATATTTCTTTTAGAAATATACAACTTATTTATTTACTTGGAACTTTATGGAAAGTCATTTTTAATATTAAATAAATTTTGATATGTAGCTTTGTAACTTCATACCTAGTTACACAACCAGTTAACCTAGATACGCACAAAAGATTTTATTTATCTGTAATATAATATTAATATACTTTACTTCACAGACGTAGAAGAATGACACGTCTGTTTTTTTCTATCTATTTGGAAATACTTACAAAAAAACGTGTAGGAAACATTCTACATTTAAAAAATAGCCATATTTTTGTGAATCAAATTAAAATAGATAATGCATATATTCTTCAATTTGTTTAAAGATAATATGGTTATTATTTCAATGTTGAGGTTTTTTAAATTTATTTTGTAAATATGTCAAAAAAATGAAATTGAACAAGGTGAATTTAGGAAATGGGCGACTTATACATATGTTTATTGCAATATATTATACAATATTGAATATATAACGGTATTTTTTTAAACTGTGGTTCGTTTAATAAGCTTTGGATATGAGAGTTCTTATTTCAGCAGATGAACATGTTTGACCAAAGATCTGATCGAGATTGACAGATTCAACACTTTTTTCTGTTTTTATGAAAATCAGCGTTGGATAGTTGGGTATATGAAATTCTGAAATACCTGTGTTGATATTTTCGTACGGTATTGCAATCCTTGGTGTTGAAAAAAAGTTAGTAAAATTGTTATGAACGACTATAGTAATAACTCACCAAATATTGAATCTTTAAAAAGTTATAAAAAGGAATAGTGAATAATATTCATGTACGATATTGTTTGACAAGTCAAAATGTTTTTCCAAAAAAAAGCTTCCTTACTCGGGACCTTTTTGGGTTCGAATCTTTACCTACACAACGCGCCCTATTCCCAAAACTTCCATATATTTATTTCTTTAAAAGGATTTTTCGCAAACGACATATCGTTATTTGACACTGTAGGATTTTCGAAATGTTTATATGGATAACCATTTATGGGGCTTCATATGAATTTAAACGGCTTACGATCCGAAGTCATTGTAAGTATCTAAATATATGGACACATTAAAGGAAAAAAACTGAATACGATTAAATCCTTTGAATTCGATATACTCATCGATGACTGTTTTGATTCAATTTTAATCAATTTAAAACTAAAAAATATATTATAAGGTGATCGCTCTTCTCTAATCAATATATTTTCATTGTGATATAATTGGTTCATGCACAAGTTACTAGTTATGTTTGTATTAAAACCTTTTTCTCTCTACACATGATCAACGATTAAATCTTACCTTTTCCTAATTTCAAAATATAATAAATAAAGGAAAATATTTTTTAATTATATTTCTATTTTAAATATTCATCACGTCTCAAGGTGAAATTTAGTGCGAAACACTTGTCACATACAACGTATGCGAAATAAAATAACAATAATATTTTTAAATAAATATTCAATTGTTTACAAATTTCACATTATTGACGGTATATAACAAAACACATCAAATTTTATTTTTAATTAGAAAAGCTTTTTGAAGAATCAGATTATCCTAAATGTTTTATAATAAATGAAAAGAATACTTTGTTGTTCTATATTTGTAAAGTCGAAAAATGAATCATTTTTAAACGCTTATCAATATTAAATTTGAATCATTCAAATTATGTACACTCCCACAGATTTTGTCACTAACGACCCGGGTTTCGCCTTTCGGCATCTTCAGGCGTTCAAGCGCACGGATGAACTTGAACTGACGCTTAGTAAATGGATGTTTCGTGTTTATATATTAAATAAATGTATCACTGAGTCTAAAGCCATCGCTGGCGAAAAAGGGTAAGCTCATGGGAATTCCCAAAGATTTGAGTAGTGAGTGGTTTTTAGAATTATATTTATTTGTTTGTCGGCAAAGGTTTTATGATATTATTTATGATATTATTTATATAGGGTATAGAAGTGGAGACCCAGGAAGGTTTAATATCTCGTTCAAAATCGGAAGACTATGTAACTGTGCCCTATTAATTTCTAAAATTTCCTGGAAAAAGAGCTTATGACTGTCCGTATTTGGGTGTAACATTTTTATCCCCTGTTCCTGATTGAACACGTGTCCTTCCGAAATTAAGTGATTAGCAAAAGTAGACGTGTCCTTTTTCAGTCTAAAGGCTGCCATATGCTCTAATACCCTGATTTTTAAAGTCCTCTCTGTTTTGCCGATATAAAATTTATTACAACAAGAGCATTGTAATCTATAAATTCCAGATTTATTTAGGTAATGTATTTTATCTTTATTGTTAACTAATAATTTGCCTAAAGAGCTTTTACAGTAAAAGGCTGGTCTAACACTATCAGCTAGTTGTTTTTTAATTTTAAGACTAGTATTTCCTAAATAAATGATTCTACGCCAATACCTAGTATGATCTATGTCCTTTGACAATGTACCTTGAAATAACATTTTTTCTGCAAGTTTAGTTTGTTTTTTTGATAAAAGATTGTCTATAAGAGACATATCGTATCCATTGTTGATGGCGATTTGTTTGATGATTTTTAATTCGATATTAAAGTTCTTTTCATTCAAAGGAACACTCACAAGTCTATGAATTTCTGAATGAAAAGCGGCTAGTTTATAAGAAAATGGGTGCATTGAATCCTTATGTATCACGGTATCCGAAAACGTAGGCTTCCGAAATATTTTAAATTCGTGAGAACCGTTTTCAATATTAATATTTAGGTCAAGAAAGTTAATATTCTTGCCTCCGACTTCTAACGTGAATTTAATATTTTTATCTAATGAATTTATAAAGTTATGAAAGTTAGTTATTTGTCTATCCGTTCCATTAAACAAGCAAATAATATCGTCTACATATCGGAACCAATAGACTATAGGTTTGGCTTCTGTTTTGTTTCTAAAAATTTTATCTTCTAAATGGTTCATATAAAATTCAGCTAACAACGGCGACAGACAGTTTCCCATCGCAAGGCCTTCTGTTTGTTTATAAATTTTATTGTTAAATTGGAAATAATTCTGGCCAACGCAAACATCTAATATATTTAGTAACTCTTTTGTTACTATTGGGTTGACTCTACGTGCATTTAAGGTATCTTCGATAATCCTTTTGCATTTGTTGACTGGTACATTAGTAAATAAACTGACCACGTCAAAGGAAATTAATTTTGAGTTGCAAGGAATGATTTGATTTTTAAGTTTTTCAACTAATTCTAATGAATTTTTTACACTATATGTCGGCTTGAATCCACTATGTTTACGAATGAGGGTGTTAGCTTTTTTCGATAATGTATAGGCTGGGGCATTAATATATGACACTACAGGGCGAATTGGGATTGAAGGTTTGTGAAGTTTCGGTAATCCGTAAAATTTGGGAGCTAGCGGATTCCGTGTAGACAAATAATATATATCTTTAGGGCTGATGGTAATATTACAACTATTAATGACATCTTTGACATCTTTGTTAAATTTTACTGTAGGGTCTTTTTTAAGTTGGACTATATTGTTACTATCGAGAAAATTATTAATTTTATCAACGTAATGATCACGCGTTAACAGAACTGTGGTACTTCCTTTATCCGCTTTTGTGACAATGATATCATTTTCTTTAATTTTAGCTTTAATATTCTTAAGAGTGACTAACTCATCATTGAATTTATTTCTATCTTTAACACTCGATAAATAATCCCTTTTAATAATTCGAGAGCATATATGCTTACTAGTTAGATTTTTATGTAATGCAATTTCTAAGTCTATCGCGAGGTTTTCAAAGTCAGATTTTCTATTCTGCAAGGGTGGGCAGTATTTAAGACCTTTTGATAAAAGGTTTTGCTCGTCTTTTTTTAAAGTTACGTTAGTAAGGTTAACCACTCTATCAAAAAATGTGATTGGTGTTTCCTTGTTTATTATCAACTGTGATTTTTTAAGTAATTTATTATTATTCTCTTCAATTAGTTTCTTTAATTTATAAGCCTGTTTTTCATATTTAAGTTGTATAATTTCTGACACTTTATATCTAACA